>RJWJ010016758.1:0-34008 GCA_004363605.1 Indri indri | reverse complement strand
CCTCGGCCTCCCAGAGAGCTAGGATTACAGGCGTGAGCCACCGCGCCCGGCAAGTTTTAATTTTAAACTTACTATTTTTTTTTCTGAGGCAGAGTCTCACTCTATTGCCCAGGGTAGAGTGCAGTGGCATCATCACAGCTCACTGCAACCTCAAATGCCTGGGCTCAAGCAATCCTCCTGCCTCAGCCTCCCGAGTAGCTGGGACTACAGGCCCACACCACCACATCCAGCTAATTTTTCTATTTTTTTTTGTAGAGATGGGGTCTCGCTATGTTGCTGAGGCTGATCTTGAACTCCTGGCCTTAAGCCATCCTTCTGCCTCGTCCTCCCAAAGTGCTAGGATTACAGGCGTGAGCCAGTGTGCCTGGGCTTCAATTTCTAAATTATTAGTTTTTTTCTCCTTCTCTTGCTAGGGTTTATCTGTATAGCACATACTATTTTGATTTTTAAAGACTTACACCCCCCCACCCGCCACCCCCCACCCCCCACCATGTTCAGGATTAGTTTACAGCTAAACTCAGTTAGGCTATCTCTTTAATGGACTATATGAATAGTAAATGTGTAGTATTAAAATAGCAAAATATACTTTGTCCTTTTACGAATTCTCTTTTGGTTAAATTGAAAATATTTTAAGGAATGCTGTTTGTGACTATCAGCAGATTTTAAGTTACTTATTAAATGTGTATCCTATATTAATCGTACTTAGTGAGGGTTGAAATGTTTGATGAGAGTAATGTATTTCATCCGCCTGTTTAGTTCCACGTTTGGCTCAGACTTTTGGTCTTATTTATAAAAGTCTGTAAAATGTCTCTAATTATTAAATTACTTTTGCAGGAGAATACCATGTCTGTTTCTTATCTGCAGAGGTCTGTTTTCAATGCAGTTTCATTCTACTTATAGTCTGATTTAAGATGGGATGATAGTATTGATGAAATTGAAGTTACTTTAATTTCTCCATCTGATTTCTTCTTTATTTACTATAGGAGCCGTTTGTGGTGATTACTTAATTTTTTTTTTTAAAGGGGGGAACCTATCTTGAGCATCTACTGGTGACTCTGGAATGTCAATCACTGGAACAAGTTAATGAAGTTGGAGATATTAATAAGTAATATTTTTGGATAGACTGCCAGTGGATATGTAGGAATTTTTAAATTATATTTTAATTATATTAGGTAGCTCTTGGTGTGTTATTCATCATTTTGCATTTCTGTAATATTTATTATTGAAATTCTGAATCTTGAATTTAATCATCTTGGATTGACCTATGATTCAGCTTCAAATATGTAGAATAACGCTTTTTAAATTTCATCCTTACTAACTGATTTCATCAAACAGATTTACCAAACACCTGAAACCAAGACTTTAAGAAACTATATGGCATTAGGTCTCTTTATTTTAACTTTTCATTTTCTTCAGTCACCCCGAAAGGGCAGATGATATCCTGTCAGAAACTATTTGTAGATGTGGGTAGCGTTTCCTTAGATAAAATTTTGCTTGTTAGAAAAGGGTATACATTCAGCTATAGAAGTGTCAGCTCCTTGGTATCTCTTTGCTTGTATATCCACTATGTTTTGTTAATGTCTCTTTTTGGTGGTTGGTCAGTAAATTGGCTTATCTTTACCTGTATATATATTTTTTCCAAGCTTAGTGCTTATTTTGTGTATATAAATTAAAATCACTTAAAATGACAGCTCAGCTAGTCAGAACACAAAATAGATTTCATAAATTTGAGTACTAAATTTCAGGTGTCTTATTCTAAGATAGTTCCTTAGCCTCTCATCAGAGCCTCTTCATCCTTGGGATAAAAAGTTCTAGCTTATCATAAATCATTGTAACCCAGAGGAAATTAGAAAGCACGAAGCAGATAAACATATATTAATAGTTACCTAGAAGAGTGTGAACTGCCTGACAGCCTGGCAATGAGAGGGGAGAAAGGGAGGAAAACATAACAAGACAGAAGAACTTTCAAAAAAGAAAAAAATCGGCCGGGCGCGGTGGCTCACGCCTGTAATCCTAGCACTCTGGGAGGCCAAGGCGGGCGGATTGTTTGAGCTCAGGAGTTCGAGACCAGCCTGAGCAAGAGCAAGACCCCGTCTCTACTAAAAATAGAGAGAAATTACTTGGACAACTAAAAATATATAGAAAAAATTAGCCGGGCATGGTGGCGCATGCCTGTAGTCCCAGCTACGCGGGAGGCTGAGGCAGGAGGATGGCTTGAGCCCAGGAGTTTGAGGTTGCTGTGAGCTAGGCTGACGCCATGGCACTCACTCTAGCCCGGGCAACAAAAGCGAGACTCTGTCTCAAAAAAAAAAAAAAAAAAAAGAAAAATCAGTCACTCCATTTTGTATAGGGATTTATAGCCTATGAGAGCTTTGTTATGTAACAAAGTCCTAAGTTATGAATAATAGATTAAGAGTAGTGCATTCTGAGATGACATGGAAAAGTGTAATCTGTTTTAGATATAGATCCATCAAAACTGGCTAAAATAAGATATTTTAGTGTTCAATATGTGTAATTTAATAATCAAGAAAATTTATTTAGCATGTAATTCTTCATTCTGCCAACTATGTGGGATAATCGAGGTGTCAATATGTAGATTTATGGTGTTCTCACCTTGTCCCCTCCTGCTTCTGCCAATGTAAAAAAAATTTCTCTTAAATTCCTTTTAAAAACAAAACTAAGGCTGGGCACAGTGGGTCACACCTGTAATCCCAGCACTTTCGGAGGCTGAGGCAGGAGGATTGTTTGAGGCCAGGAGTACAAGACCAGCCTCGGCAATACAGTGAAACCCCCATCTCTACAAAAAAATTAGCCTGGCATGGTGGCACACACCCGTAGTCCCAGTACTCTGGAAGCTGAGGTAGGAGATTTCTTGAGCCCAGGAGTTTCAGGTTATAGTAAGCTATGACCATGCCACTGCACTCCAGCCTGGGCAACAGTAAGACCCTTAAGAACCTGTCACCCTGCAAAAATAAATTAGTTTTAAGAAAACTAAACTATGTTTTAGAGTGGGGTAGTGGTTTAGTTTGAATTTTGAACTGTACTATTATCTTTCATATATTTGTAAGAAATAAGTCAAGCTTTTTCTCAGATTTCTTTTTAGACAAAGTCTAAAAATAGCATGCTGATTAAAGACAAAAATTGTACTGTACATTATACCTGTGAACCTGGAAATTTATAAGAATAGAGTTTATTTGGGGGAGAGAAAAGTTGTTGAACTAAAGCAAAAGTTTTTTTGTTTATTTTCTTTTTTTAAATATATATGCTTCATAGAAGAATGCTTCAAAATCTGGGTATAATTTGAATTTTTACCCCCACTTAGTTAAATTACTTTGAAAAGCATCAGTTGCTCCCAAAAGGCAGTAAAATTATACATAAGAATTAAAGGAAAATGGTAGGATCAATTTTTCTGCATAAAGGGCTGTGATACAAGTAGTAGTCTCCCTTTGAATTGAGTCCATGAAGGTGTAAAGTTAACTTTCTGTGGTGTACTATTTATGTTTAATTCCATATATATTTCAAAGAAAATCTCCTTATAAAGCTCAGTCTTAGCTAATGGGACAAATACTTGCATATATTTATTAACTCTTCAAAGATTTGAAAGACGTACTTAGTATATTTTGTAGATCCTTTTTTTAAAATCAGGCAATTTATCTTTTCCCATAGTAGGTTATCAGATATCCCAGGCAAATTTTTGAATAGTGGATTAATTGTAAACCATTTGTGTCAGAATTAGAAACAATAGTGACATAACTAATTGTAATAGGAAATTTGTTTTCTAAAAATAAACTGGCACACAATACGCTTTGCTTCTATCACTTAAAATATTATATACATCCCTCTAATTCAAGCTGTAAATTCTGAATAATTGAATGCTATGTGCATTTGAAATGTGATCAGGTTTCTGCACATTTGATTTTTTAAAAAGGTTCAAAATTTTAGGGATAAGCACTAAACTTATTCTGTGCTGTTTCTCTTTAAATACAGACCCTGCTACATGGAAAAACTCAAGACACCTTTCTAAAGGTTTCCTTTATCCATTTGTTTTTGGCCCTTTTTCTTTTACGCCTGCATGTGTGCTTATGTACTCTTACAGGCTGTGTGCATTTTTTTTCCTTCCATTTTTATTTGCCTATCCACATTGATTGCAGGTTTTAGTGGTTCTTGTTATTTTTTTTTGGCATTGTATCAAAATGCAAGCTTTTTTGGTCATGAATGTAATTTATTTTATTTTTATTTTTAAACACATGCTTGTGCAGCTAGGCCTCTTTTATATATTAAGGTAAATTAAAAACACTCCTTTAGTATATAGTACCTGCCTTTGTGAGTTCTGTTCACCTAGATTACTCCAGTCCTCCAATGAGACTTCTTGGAAGAAGGTACTAAGCTTCAAGTAGGTGAGCATTTTACTTGGAAAAAGGATCCAGTTTTATTTACCTTTATTCCGCCGAAGATTTGATCTACCTTTTCCTCAATAAATATTTATCTGAAAATCTTAGAGTCATTTTTAATTTGATTTCAGGCAGCCAATATGCATTATTAAATAAACTTAATCATTAGATCATTGTAAACTTCTCTGAATTTGGCAAAAGCAACACAACTGTGCTTGGGGGAGGTAAAGTTAGATTACCTTTCTACAATTAAACATTTCTAGTTTCTCTGGAATAAATAGAATAAAACTTGCTGTCCAAGTTTTAGACTATTTCACACAGTGCAGATAGTGAATATATTTTCCTTTTCACAGCAAGTGCAAGAGGAATAGACCTATGATTGGAAACTAATAGAGAGTGGGGTAACTCCATAAAATGCATACCAGGGTTTTTGGTTTTTTTTTTTTTTACTGTTCCTCCATTTTCTTCCTTTCCTACCTCCAGTTCTAAGGGAAAACACAGTCTTCACCCTGGGGGAAAAATCACCTTTAAAGTGTATGTAAATTTATATAGCAGCTAGCTACATAATACTGAAAGAGCTCTTTAAAGGACTAGCAAGTTGTGACTTTATAGGTAATCAAAAAAAAAAAGCTGAAAAATTATCTGTTTCATTCACATATTGCAAATTTTTACCTTGAGTTGTGTATGCAAATCTGTTATACAAACTTTTTGCATTAGTCAGAATTCTTAGTTTTTCTTCTTAGCCATTAACTTGAGTACTTCCATTAGAAAAATTGCTTTTATGTGTACGATGTTTAAAAAGAAAGAATATACCTTTTACTATAATATAATTACATATAAAACATGAAGAGAAGTAAACAATTTATTTGTAAAATCTAGATTTCAAATGGTGAGAAGACCTGTGAGCAACTCTACCTGAAGTTAGTCATGTTTTGAAATACATAATATAATTTTTAAGATGTGAAAAATATAATTTAACTGATCTTAAAACACTTGTTAACATGTAGTTAATGGCAAAATAGAAACAAATAACAATTTATTATGTTGCCTTTTTCAATTCCTAACTAAAGATAAAAAGTAATTTCCATAGTTTCCAGTAAATGAGTTTTTCTTTTTCTAGGGGTGGATGCAGAAGAATGGGGTAAATTTCTTCACACCAAAAATAAGGTAATCACACACGAATATAATGAAGAAATAATATGTTGAAAATAATATTTTGTGCAAGTAGTTGGTAACTTAGTTTCTTATCATTGGCAGTGTGTTAACGTTATTTTGAAGCAACTGTTCCTTGTAAAATATTAATACATCTTATCTCAGTAACGTTTCTAACCATAATAGTTTATTTGGAAAACACTTGAAGTTGAACCCAATTCTCTCCAATTTGGTTATTCTTAACTGTTGTGGGATCAGGCAGCTTTGCTCATAAAACCTACAAATTCTTAGCTCAGAAAAATACATGTATACATTATAATTTATTTGCTAATTCTCTGGAGCAAATCCATACACATCCTTGAAATATATGGACACTTCCTCAACTTAAAAACTTTTGATCTTATTTTGAATATTGTGCTTTTCATTTCAATAATTTTTAGCTTTACACAGATTTTGATGAAATTCGACAAGAAATTGAAAATGAAACAGAAAGAATTTCAGGAAATAATAAGGTAGGCATCTTTTTAGAGCTGGCATAAACATCAGTAAATGTATCACTGAAGTGTTCTGTATGTAATGCGTGAAGGGCATTGTAAAATTCATAATCTTGGTCTTTGAAACAAATATTTTCACAAATACATAAAAACTTGGCTTAAAACCTCATTTGTTATAGCTTTTATAATATATCAGATATTTAATGTTTCATTTAGGTGTTTATTCTTGATCCTGTCATGTATATACAACCTTATTATATAATTATTCTACTTAATATTGCTATAATTTATCTTTTTCTGGTGGATTATACTCTCAGGAAGTATTATATAACTTATGAGATACACGTATTTTGAAGAGTTCTTTTCCTTGTCTGAGTAAGGCTAGATTTATTTATGAGAGCAAAGAAAGAAAAATTAGGTTTTTTTTTTAGTGAAAATGAAAAGTAATATGTTAGTAACTGATTACTTACTTATTTTAAGATTGTGAGAATTTAAAATAAATTAGGTGTCTAAGATACTGTTAATGTTGACACCGGGTACTCTCCCTGCCTTGGCTAAATCCTTGTTTATTCTCTTCTTTCTTTATTCCTATTACTTTTCTCTTTACATGTTTAAATATATATTTCTTTAAATTTACATTTCCCTTCCTTTTTGTTTTTACATCCATTGTTACATTATCCAGAGGCACATTTAATCCCACAAATAGGTTCTAGCCTAGTAGTAAATTCAATAGCTATTTATTGAGCCCTTCTATCTGCCAGGTACTGTGCTACAGAGGTTATTTCCTGACAAATAGTTATTTTTGGAGCCATGTTAAGTATTTATGCCTATTCAGGATATTTGTCCCTGTTTTAGTAACTGAGCTTTGTTCATTATTGAACTCTAGGCTGGTAACCTTTGAGTTAACTGCTACTGCTGCCATACTTCCCTGAAATAACGCTGTTGTCTATAAGGGGTAGAAAAAGTAGCCAGAAACTAGATTAGCTTGTCCTTAGTCCTATAATTATATTAGGGATGATACTGGCTTTTGTAATGTCAGTCTGAATTGTCCTGCAATCCCCATGTATTTACTGAACTCAGCAATCGGTGGTAGTTTTACACAGTATCAGAATGTAAAGAGAATGTAAGACTGTGATGATTAAGAAATGAAAAGTTGAGTTACACTAACTGAATGTCATTAAAGATGGAGTCTATGTACCTATAAGATGTTTAATTTATGCTAAGGATATAATTTACTTACCTAGCAGCTTTTCATCCACAGCATCTAAAAGACAAAACGTCCCCCAACCCCAAATCTCTGAAAAATCTCTTCTTTCCTAGATCATGTTTGTAATGAAGTAAATGGTACTTCAGGCCGGGTGTTGTGGCTCACGCCTGTAATCCTAGCACTCTGAGAGGCCAAGGCAGGAGGATCGCTTGAGGGCAGGAGTTCAAGACCAGCCTGGGCAAGAGCGAGACCCCATCTCTACTAAAAAAAAAAAAAAAATAGAAATTAGCCGGACAACTAAGAATAGAAACGAAAAATTAGCCATGGTACCAAGTGCCTGTATTCCCAGCTGCTTGGGAGGCTGAAGCAGGAGGATCGTTTGAGCCCAGGAGTTTGAGGTTGCTGTGAGCTAGGCTGACGCCATAGCACTCTAGCCCGGGCAACAGAGTGAGACTCTGTCTCAAAAAACAAAAACAAAAAGTAAATGGTACTTCAATCTTATATGTCTGAATGTGTAAATGATTTCATATACCTAACATAAAGCCCTGAAGGATTTAAAATATCTGAGATTGGAGTTGTAAAGGCATTTGGGCAAAGCTTTGTGTTGGACATGGTAGGAGAATGCTATGGCAATAAAGATCCTCAGAAATATATAGTCTAGGTAGATAATGCCAAATATTGACATTTAATGGCTTTGTAACACTGTAGTGTTTAAAATGGAAAAGTAGTTCAGAGTAATTGAATATAGCAAATGTAATTGTATAGAGAACGTGGAGTAACAGATGTTCCAAAAAAGCTTCCTGGAAAATTAGAATTTTCAGTGGGTTAATGAGGGAAAATATAAGGAGGATAAATAGATGAGAGGACATATTAAGGGATAAAGGACATGTACAAAGACAAGGTATGAACATCTCCTAAATGTCTTTTACATGTAGCTGACTCAATCCTAAAACTTCTAGAGGGCTAATGGTGAAGAGTCTATGCAATAATTTTTGTCTACAGGACAGAAAATACAGGTATCTCTCACTGTCCAAATTCTTACTATTTGGATTCAGGGATCTAAAGATTCAGATAAATTTTCAGAGGAATTACCTTATTGTACACACTCTTGCCACTTGATATTCAAAGATCAGGAACCAGATTGATTTGGATAGCTTATTTTCTATGCCTCACTCTCTGAACTCAGGAACCTCATTAATTTGGATAGTGAGGAATATATTATTTTGTTCAGCTACTAACGCTATTAAACATATTTAAGAAATGGTATATGCTTAGAATCAAGAGAAAAGACTGTGAAATAATACAGGGGAAATAAATTATGGTACAGGGATGGTTAGGATTATAACCTGTCATATGGCTGGGTGATAATGTTTCATCAGGTTTTAATTATTGAAAAGTTTTACGGATCATGGATTTATTTATTTTTATTTTTTTATTTTTTTGAGACAGAGTCTCACTCTGTTGCCCTGGCTAGAGTGAGTGCCATGGCATCAGCCTAGCTCACAGCAACCTCAAACTCCTGGGCTCGAGCGATCCTACTGCCTCAGCCTCCCGAGTAGCTGGGACTACAGGCATGTGCCACCATGCCCGGCTAATTTTTTTTTTATTTATATATTTTCAGTTGTCCAGCTAATTTCTTTCTATTTTTTTTTAGTAGAGACGGGGTGTTACTCTTGCTGAGGCTGGTCTCGAACTCCTGAGCTCAAATGATCCGCCTGCCTCGGCCTCCCAGAGTGCTAGGATTACAGGCGTGAGCCACTGCGCCCGGCTTTGGGATCATGGATTTAAAAGCATCTAATATCTATTTACTTGAAATGAGGTTTACTTTAGCATTTCATATTTTATTGAAATTTTAATGTGATTTTAATGTAATACTTTAAAACTTATTTTTAGGGAGTAAGCCCTGAACCAATTCATCTTAAGATTTTTTCACCCAGTGTCGTCAATTTGACCCTCGTGGATTTGCCAGGAATGACCAAGGTAAGGAACACTTGTTAACTCATTGTGGATTTGGTCGTGTTGTGTTCACTTGAACAAATGTGGTTCTTCGTTGACGTCCCATATGAGAATAATCAGCTTCTTTGTGCAATCACAATCTATCAGCAGCATTTCATATTGTTTAGCTCTTTTCCTTGAAACACTTTCTTTACTTAGCTTCCAGGATACCACACTCTAGGGTTATCTCCAGTCTCACTGGCCACTCCTTTTGAGTCTCTTTTGCTGTTTCTTCTCATCTCCCCAATGTCTAAACAGTAAGTGCCCCAGAGTTCAGTTTGTGCACCTCTTATCTGCTCTAGGCACACTGTGCCCCCTTGACTTTTTCATCAGATTTTATGGCTTTAAATACATTAGTGTCTGTATGCTGATGGCATTAAAATATCTCTAGTCTTGTATATCCAACTGTCTATTTGACATATACACTTAAGTGTGTAACAGGCATTTCATCTTGATATGTCTAATACCAAATTCCTAACCTGTCCCTCAACTAGGTTTGATCCTTCTATAGTCTTACCCCTTCTTAATAAGTGGCAACTCCATTCTACCAGTTGCTTAGCCAAAAAGTCTGTAGTCAGCCTTGACAATTCCCACTTCCTGTCAGCAAATCCTTTTGTCTCTCCTTACCTTTATAGTATATCCAGAACTCTATCATTTGTTACAGTTTCATAGCTTTTATCCTGATCTACCCACTGTCATCTCACCTGGATTACTGCAATAATAATAAATAATAGGATAAATAACAGGCCTTCTTCATTATCTTGTCTTAGCAGCTAGAGTGATGCTATTAAAGTGAAAATTTAAATTGTATCATTCCTTGGCTCAAAACCTCTCCCATTTCACTGAGAGTAAAAGCCTCCATCCTTACAGAATTCTAAAGTGTCTACTTGATGAGTCCTTATTATCCCTCTAACTCCTGCTTTAGCCTCTTGCTCTTATTGTTCACTCTGCCTGGAATGTTCTTCCTCCAGATATCTGTATATATCTCTCCCTTATTGCCCTTAATTTCTGCTCATTCTCTCAAATGTCAGTTGTCTCAGTGAGATCTTCCCTGATTACTCTATTTAAAAATATCATCTAATTAAAAATAATAATTTAAAATCACAACCCTCTCTAATCATTCCCTAGCCTGTTGTTGTGCTTTATTTTACCACAGCCCTTACCACCACCTGGATACTATATATGTATATTATCTGCCTCTCATCATTAAAACATAAGCTCTGAGATGGCAGGAATTTTGGTCTTTGTAAAATTCACAACTGTTACATAATCTGTCATGACCTGAAATCAGGTTCAGAAGAGTGCCTGAAATATAGTAAACTGCCAATAAACACTTGATAATTGAATAAATGAATTTGTATCTAGGCAATTAACATTGCACAATCCTTAACATGGGATTGTGTTAAGTAAATTTTTACGCAAAAGTAAACTTTTGATATTTGCAAGTTATATTTTGAGACTTCACGTACTACCAAATTCATAAATACCACTATAGTATATTGTTAATATCTTCATTTTAACTATTTGTAAATGGAGAAATATTTGTATTCTGTGGATTTTAAATGTGGGAAGAAAAAAAGCTGAGTTGGTTTTTATTATTAGTTCCTTGCTCATCTCTCTTTGGTTTAGGTGCCTGTAGGTGATCAACCTAAGGATATTGAGCTTCAAATCAGAGAGCTCATTCTTCGGTTCATCAGTAATCCAAATTCCATTATCCTCGCTGTCACTGCTGCTAATACAGACATGGCAACATCAGAGGCACTTAAAATTTCAAGAGAGGTAGATCCAGATGGTAAGGACAGATGTTAATGTTTAATGGGATACTTGATTTACAATGGTAAATCTAACCTCAAGGAAGAATTTTTACTTTTAAAAGGAATATTTCCCATTGTTAATACAAATTTAAAAATAATGCTTTCCTATTTTGCTGATAATTTTAAATAGAAATTCTGATGGAAATAAAAGTTATTAAATTGCTATGCAGGCTAGGTAAAAATATTTCACATGACAGTATTTTTAATGGTTACCTAATGATTTAAAAATAATAAAATGGCTTTACAAAAAGGGTTGCTTATTTTCCTCCCCTCCCCGCCCCTCCTCTCCTCCTCTCTTCTTTTTGACAGAGTCTCACTCTGTTGTCCGGGGTAGAGAGCTGTGGCATCAGCCTGGTTCACAGCAACTTCAAACTCCTGGGCTCAAGTGATCCTCCTGCCTCAGCGTCCCGAGTAGCTGGGACTACAGGAACGTGCCACCACACCCGGCTAATTTTTTACATTTTCAGTAGAGATGGGGTCTTGCTCTTGCTCAGGCTGGTCTCGAACTCTTGAGCACAAGGGATCCTCCCCACCTCTGCCTCCCAGAGTGCTAGGATTACAGGCGTGAGCCACAGTGCCAGCCTGATTTAGGTTTCTGAATGGCTGACTTTTAAGAAAAAAATAACAGGCTATGCCTGCTGTGGTTCACACCTGTAATCTCAGCCCTTTGGGAGGCTGAGGAGGGATCATTTGAGGCCAGGAGTTTGAGACCAACCTGGGCAACATACCAAGACCCCGTCTTTACAAAATAAAATTAAAAAAAAAAAAAATAGCCAGGTGCAGTGGCTCAAGCCTATACTCCTAGATACTCAGAAGGCTGAGAGAGGACCATTTCTTGATCCCAGGAGTTTGAGGCCAGCCTGCACTACATAGACTCTCTTTAAAATAAAAAGGAAAAAAAAGGGACAGATGACTCTCACAGTAGATAAATCACTGTAGATTATTAGTGTACAGTGGAGAATTATGGAATCTATATTCTGCAGAGATAGAAAATATTTAGACATGCTCAAGGCACAGGGGATTCTTAGAAATAAAGGTAAAAATCCTTTTATGAAGGATTCACAACCCCAAGGATTAGTTTACACTTTTGAGTCACTGATATCTAACTCATGATGTGTGCATCTCTTAGTATATATAAAATGCTGGCTTATAAGAGAGTGGTTATTATTGCTGCTAATAAATGTATGCTTTGCTCCATAAAGTAACTTTTTATAAGAAGCTGTTTTACTACATGAGTAATTAATGTTCATTTCAGTTAGATTAAATAACTGAGGATTTAAATTTTTTTTATTTAAAGTAAACTGTTAATGCAGTTTATGTGTATTAGCTCTATTTTAAACTGACCCTTAAGCCATTTACATGGTCATACTTTTGATCTACTAATCTTAATCTAGTCATACTTAGTAAGAAAATAATCCAACCCAGTATTATTTATAGTATCAAAAATTAAGCAACTTAGTATGGCCAGCAGTAGGAATGATTAAGTAAATTAAAATAATAAAATATGAAATAAAAAGGATTTTGTAGATTTGGAGCAATGTAGAAAAATGCTTATAGTTGAAAAATACCATGGGTAAAATTGTGCACTATGCAGAGAAGCTGGAACTCTCATATATTGCTGGTGGGAATGGTATGAGCCACTCTGGGAAACAATTTGGCAGTTTCTTACAAAGTTAAATCAGCAGTCCCACTCCTAGGTATTTACTCATGTTAAATGAGAATCTATGTTCATATAAAAAATTATATGCAAATATCTATAGCAGCTTTATTCACAATTTCCAGAAAACTTGAAACAACTCAAATATTTCTCAAATGGGGAATGAATAACCAAACTATAGTACATTCCATACAATGGGACACTACTCAGCAATAAAAAAAATGAACTATTGATTGTCATCAGCAACATGGATGACTCTCAAATGCACTATGATAAATCAAAGAAGCTGGACTGGAAAGGCTATGTACTGTATGATTCCATTTAAATAACATTCTAGAAAAGGCAAAACTAGGAATGGCAAACAGGGTTGATTGGTTAAGCATAGGAAAATTTGGGGGGACAATGTCTTAAGGTGGTAGCAACATGTCTCTTTGTATTTGTCAAAACTCCTAGGACTATACACCAAAAAAGAGCAAACTTAAAACAAAATTTTTTAAAAAGCTTATTCAATAGCCCTAAGAGCTAATAAAAAAATTACATGTGAAAAAAATTTTAAAAATTGTATACAACATTTAAAATTATTTTTTGAAAAGTACTTGTAAACGAAGGTTAAGAGAAACATTATCAGGCTGGGTGTAGTGGTTCACACCTGTAATCCTAGCACTTTGGGAGCCCAAGGCAGAGAATCACTTGAAGCCAGAGTTCAAGACCATCCTGAGCAACACAGCGAGACCCTGTCTCCACAAAAAAAAAAAAAAAGTATTATTAAAATGATCACAGAGGTAATGTTAGATAGGATTATTATAGATGAGGATTTTTCTTTATTAATACTTAATGGCTTTATTTAATGGGTTGTTTTTTGTTCTTTTTTTTGCATTTATCAGGTCGCAGAACTCTGGCTGTAATCACTAAACTTGATCTCATGGATGCGGGTACTGATGCCATGGATGTATTGATGGGAAGAGTTATTCCAGTCAAACTTGGAATAATTGGAGTAGTTAACAGGTTAGCAATCAAGAATGGGATAAGAATTGTGGCATTCTCATTTCAAAGCAAGTCTGAATTTCTCAAATGTCTGAAAGGTGATGTCCTGTTTTTCCACTTTTTATAATAATCTTGGTATTGCTAAAGAATCCATTGCTCTAAAGGAAGAAAAGAGATTCACTAAAGCCTCCCATAGACATTTTTAACGGAAAATGTTTCTAAAATTATTAATAGCAGTGTCACAAAATGGAAGATAATAGCCAGGCTTTAAGAATTCTTGCCTATTAAGCTATGTATTAGGCGGCACTGGGTAAGGAAAAAAAAGTATCATCTAATTTGTACCCACTCAAGAAAGAGTTTTTTTTTTTTTTTTTTGAGACAGAGTCTCACTCTGTTGCCCAGGCTAGAGTGAGTGCCGTGGCATCAGCCTAGCTCACAGCAACCTCAAACTCCTGGACTCAAGTGATTCTACTGCCTCAGCCTCCCGAGTAGCTGAGACTACAGGCATGTGCCACCATGCCCAGCTAATTTTTTCTGTATATATATTTTTAGTTGTCCAGATCATTTCTTTCTATTTTTTAGTAGAGACGGGGTCTCGCTCTTGCTCAGGCTGGTCTTGAACTCCTGACCTTGAGCGATCCACCCACCTCGGCCTCCCAGAGTGCTAGGATTACAGGCGTGAGCCACCGTGCCCAGCCAAGAAAGAGTTTAAGGTGGTAGGATTTTAATAGATTGGTTTGTCTCTCAGCATTAGTGATTCCATTTAATTGCCAGGATGTGACTTAGAGAAAGTTTATTAAAGGTATCCTAATTACAAATAGTTGGTATTAAAAGTTGGGGAAAGGAAACTATTATTGAATGTCTAATTATGTTTTAGACACTCTACTGTGAGCGATTTGCAAACAGTATCTCTTGGAATCTGAGGTAGGTGGTGATGTCTATATTATAATCAGAAAACTCCAGTTATTCATTTACCAAAGTCACATTACTAGTCAAAGGTAGAGCTGGATTCAAAGGAAGATCTCTCTTAGTCCAAAGCCTTTATGTGATAGGAAACACTGAAATTATCACAAGATCTGGGTTCTAGTCCCAATTCTTCCAGATGCAACGTGGGTTATAAATGACACCTAACATCTTTGGGTCTCAAGCTTTTTAAAATGAAAATGTTGGCTGGGCGCTGTGGCTCATGCCTGTTAATCCTAGCACTCTGGGAGGCCGAGGCGGGTGGATTGTTTGAGCTCAGGAGTTTGAGACCAGCCTGAGCAAGAGCGAGACCTTGTCTCTACTAAAAAAATAGAAAGAAATTATCTGGACAACTAAAAATATATAGAAAAAAAAATTAGCTGGGCATGGTGGCGCATGCCTGTAGTCCCAGATACTCGGGAGGCTGAGGCAGTAGGATCGCTTGAGCCCAGGAGTTTGAGGTTGCTGTGAGCTAGGCTAATGCCATGGCACTCACTCTAGCCAGGGCAACAGAGTGAGACTCTGTCTCAAAAAAAAAAAAAATAATAAAAATAAAAAAATAAAACGAAAATGTTTTACTATGTGATACCTAAGATCCATTTCAATTGTTTGCTTCTATTGATAGGCCCTTCCATCCTGTTCCTCCTTTTTTCCCCCCAATTCCAACTCTCTCCCTTTTCAGGCAAGCAGGTGGTATAACACTATTTTATTTGTAAGTGATTGCTCTTCAAGTTAACTTTATTTTTGGTAGAAATTAGTTGCCTGCCCATAGATAAAATATATAATTGATTAAGATACACATATATTTTTGCACCTGTGTATAGGTGTTACTTAAAGAGTACTGCTTTTGTCTATAGTTAATGGTAGTAATGAGGCTTAAACTATTCAGGCATTAATTACTTATAAGTCACATGGTTTAAATCTTGGCTTGCCACTTAACGTGTTACCTTGAGTGAGTTAGTTAATCTCTCTGAGCTTCAGTTCCTTGCTATAAAATGGGATAATAATGCCTATCACGTAGAATTATTGAGAGAATCAAATAAAACAGTCCATGTTAGGTATTAGGGAACAATGCCTAGTGCTATCATCATCATAAATTTTAGGCTATCATCACCACCATCCCTGTTATCATCTAAGGTAGGGAGAGGACAATTAACTGAATAGTTTTATTATTTTTCAACCTTAGGAGCCAGCTAGATATTAATAATAAGAAGAGTGTAGCTGATTCAATCCGTGATGAATATGCATTTCTTCAAAAGAAATATCCATCTCTGGCCAATAGAAATGGAACAAAGTATCTTGCTAGGACTCTAAACAGGTAAAATTTTTTGCCCTATAGAAATGAAATGGTTTTGTTTTGCCAATAGCTTTCTGAGATCTTTCATTTTCAGTTCCTTACCTTTTCACACTGTTCCTTATTGTTTCACTTTTGGTTTTTTGTATAGTATACAAGAACATAGCATAATATTAATAAGTTCTTGTAAAGTAGATGTCTCTATTTTTATTGGAGTGGTTGACATTAAATCATGTAGACTAGAATGAATGCTCAAGTGAATTTTAAAATGTTTTAATTATGAAATTTTTGACAGTCAGTTTGAGGGTAGAACTAGATGGCAGATGACTTCATTTCCACTTTGGATTTCAGGAACTGAATTAAAATTTATTATTTTCACACGATCTATTCTTAATTCAGAACGTCTTCTATTCCTATTCATAGTAGAAATGATTTAAATTATATACTTGAATTCTGAATACCCATTGATGGAATAGGGACTAGAATTCCTTTCTAGAAGATGTATAAATGACTGAAGTGAAAGCCATCTTCTCTTATTTTTATCTTATGCTCTAAATTAAAGACCGATAGACTTGGCTCTTAAAAGATTGATTTTTCACTATGTTGGATACCCATGTAAAAGATGTCAATGAAACCAAAATAATATAGGATTGAGTGAGTTATTTTCTTTGTGGTAGTTGCAATAATTTAAAAATAATTTGCATTTTTAAATTTTATATTCGGTTCTTTGGCATTTGTTACAATTGATGGGCTGAAAGCAAATTTAAAAAGCATTGACCAAAACTGGTTCCTTCATGTCATTTTTTTCAGACTAAGTATTTACCTCTAAGATTGCATTATTTTCTGCTCTTATAATTTAGGAAAAACCAACCAAAGTATTTCTTTCCTATTCTCACGCAGTCAGTCACTCAATATGGCATAGAATGCTTCCAACACCAGATGTCAGATGGGGATTTTTTTCTCCCATACACCAAGCAAGCAATTCTTCAGTGGATTCTAACTAGATGTCCTGTAATTCAATTCAGTTCTAACACCATTTACCTGCAGAGAGTGTCAGATCCCACCAGTTGAGAGCTCAGTCCCACAAGACTGCCCTTCACTTCAGAGGCCAGTCACAGACACGGGGTGTAGCTTGTGCTTCTGACCAACTGGCTATAAATTGAGGTTTCCATGACTCCCTGCTCAGGTTCAATAAATTTGTTAGAGTGGCTCACAGAACGCAAGGAAACACTTTACTTATGTTTGACCATTTATTATGAAGGATATTACAAAGGATACAGATGAACAGCCAGATGAAGAAATGCACAGGGCAAGGCATGTGGGAAGGGGCTTGAAGCTTTCATGCCCTCTCTTGGCATGCCATCCACCAGGAACCTCCATGTGTTTTGCTGTTGGGAAGCTTCACAAACTCTGTCCTTTTGAGTTTTTATGGAAGCTTCATTACGTAGGCATGATCTATTTGGTCACTGGCCATTGGTGTTCAGCTCAACCTTCAGCCTGTCTCTCATCCCCAGAGTTTGGAGGGTAGGGCTAAAAGCCCCAACCCTTTAATCATGACTTAGTCATTCTGGTGACCAGGCCCTATCCTGTAGCTATCTTGGGGACCCGAGCTACCAGTCATCTCATTAGCATCCAAAGACACTCATCACTCTGGAGATTCCAAGGAATTTTAGGAGCTGAGTGCCAGGAAATGGAGACAAAGACCAAATGTATATTTCACAGTATCATACCTGCCAAGACAAATTCGTTGACAGGTTTCCCCCATTATTTGCATGTTAAAAATTTGACTTGTTTGGGGCTTCAGAGTATACAATTTTACTTTAAAATCCTTCCTTTCTATCTTGTTAGGTTACTGATGCATCACATCAGAGATTGCTTACCAGAGTTGAAAACAAGAATAAATGTTCTAGCTGCTCAGTATCAGTCTCTTCTAAATAGCTATGGTGAACCTGTGGATGATAAAAGTGCTACTTTACTCCAGCTTATCACCAAATTTGCTACAGAATATTGTAACACTATTGAAGGAACTGCAAAATATATTGAAACTTCAGAGCTGTAAGTAAGAAATTAATTTTTCTGTAGATTTGGTTTCCTGGATTGCTAGGTCATTTTATCATTTATTAAAGTAACTTTAGCTGAGATTATCTGATTGTGATTTATTATCTGTGAAACAGGAATATCATTTTGTAGAAATGATAGGATGATGTCTGATATGTATGTAAAAATGATTTATAAACTATGTAAAGCACAGTAAAAATTTCAGATATTTTAAAAACTGAAATTTTAATTGATAAGCATTTAAAAATATTTCTTAATTTTAAAAAATGTTATTTCTTTAATATCCACAATATAATTGTTCATGAAGCATAAGAAAATGCAGATGAGTAGAAATAAAACATAAGCCCAGAATTGTACAGTGGTGCATGCCTGTAGTCCCAGCTACTTAGGAAGCTGAGGCAGGAGGATCCCTTGAGCCTAGGAGTTTGAGGCCAGCCTGGGCTACATATTGAGACCCTGTCTCAAACAAACAAAACAAAAGGTTGGCATTGACCTAGACATTTTTCTCTGCATCTGTAAAACATATAAATGACTGTTACACATAATTTCTAAAGTTTGGCATTGACCTAAACATTTTTCTGTGTATCTATAAAACATAAATGCCTGTATTATATACATCTTATAAATCAGATGCTGTACTTGCTATTTTGGAATCACTTTTTTAACATGTCACAAATAACTTTCTATCTAATGTTATACATTACATTGTCATTCTGAATATTAGCATAGTATTTTACTTTTTAGATATACTCTCATTGGTTAAACCAGTCCCCCTACTATTGGATAGTTTGTTTTCAATACACCTATATAATACACGTATATAAACGGTGTTGTATGTCGCACCTTTCTCTGGGCATTGTATTACCCTGATGATAAATTCCTAGAAATAGAATTACTAGATCAAAGGGTATAACATGCTCAAAGTATTTCATTACATATTGCATACTATTTGCATTTTGTACTGTTTTACTACTAGCATGATGTCTATTTGTCTACACCTTCATTTTTTTAAAAAAAACTTTTTTTTTGGAAATAATTATAGACTAATAGGAAGTTGCAAAGAAATGTACAGAGAGGTCCTGTGCACCCTCCAACCCACCTCCCCCAATATTGACATCTTGTGTAACTATAGTACAATAACAAAATGAGAAAATGGATATTGGTGCAATCCATAGCGCTTATTCAGATTTTGCCAATTTTACATGAACTCATTTTGTGTGTATGTGTGTAGTTCAATGTACCTTAGCGCGACCCAGGTGGTCTGGGCCTTTAAGGAGTTTAGTGGGTAAAGTAGGTCAAGGTAATACGAGGCATGATTAGGTGGCAAAAGTATAATTGTTTTATTTGAACACTTCTTATTGTTAAATATAATATCCAGAAAAGTGCATATAACATATGTGGACCGTTTTATAAATAGTTAATAAATTAACTATCTGTGTCTACCTAATCAAGCTTTTAGGACATTGAGGAGAGACCATTTACATTTCTTTCAGGGATTGGGAGAACTTCACAGTTATTTAGAGAAGGGAAAGGTTGGAGGTAGAGCAATTACTGGTAATTTTAACCATATTTAAGTGCACAATTTAGTGGCATTAATTACACTCACAATCTGTACAACCATCACTAGTATCTATATCCAAAATTTTTACCACCTCAGCAGAAACTCTGTACCTATTAAGCAATTATTCCCCATGCCTCTCTCCCCTAGCCCCAGTAACCTGTAATTTACTTTGTCTCTATGAATTTGCCTATTCTAGATATTTCATGTAAGTGGAATCATACAATATTTGTCCTTTGTGCTTACTTCAGTTAGCATAATGTTGGACTAGTACCTTTTGTCTGAACTACTATAAAAAAGTTTTGGATGGTGGTGGTAAAAATAGAGAGGAAGGGATGATTTGGGGGGACATCATAAAGATATTTGTAGAATTCAACCGGGCTTGAATAAAAAAAAGATAACACTAGGGTTTTTAGTTATTAAACAAGATAGGAAACACAAGGTGCTCGGTACATAGGTCAAGAGGTTTAGTTTGTCTAAAGCAGGTAGATGACAGCCCACCAGTTAAGAATGATTTTTACATTGTAAATCAGTGTAAATTTTTACATTGTAAATTTAAAAATGAAAAAAAAATTCAAAAAAGAGTATTTCATAACATGAAAATTATATAAAATATAAAATTCAGTATGCATAAGTTTTATTGGAACACAGCTGTGCTTATTTGTTTACTTACTGTCTCCGGCTGCTTTTGTTGAATAGTTAAAACAGGGACCGTATGGCCTGCAAAGCCTAAAATATTTACTATCGGGCTCTTTACAGAGAAAGTTTGCTGACCTCTACTTTAGATTGTTAATCAACAGAAATGAGCAAGGCACTCTTTCCTGTCCTTGAGCTCATAGTAAAAGAAAACTAGAACAGAGAAAAGGTGTTTAGCAATTCTTAGTTAACTGATGTTTTATGTCACAACAGTTACTATATATGCAAGTACATACTTGTACCTTTCATGAAATGATTCCTAGTTGAGAACACATGGAAATGTGAATGCACTAAATGTGTTTATCTGAGGTTTTCTCAGGAAATGAGATGAACTTAAAGCTAACAGAAAGACTTCTAACTTTCAGCTTCATTCCCTTTTAGTAATGCTAGAAACCATACACTTCTTTGCCTTTCAGATGTGGTGGTGCTAGAATTTGTTATATTTTCCATGAGACTTTTGGGCGAACCTTAGAATCTGTTGACCCACTTGGTGGCCTTAACACTATTGACATTTTGACTGCCATTAGAAATGCTACTGTGAGTATGCTTAACTTTTGGACTTTTTAAAAATGGGAGGTTAAAGCTTCATTTTCTTACCCATATATCTTTTTAAATTAATTGTAAAGTTTGTTATTTTGCTCTCATACTTGAAATTAAGCACTTTTTATGAAAATTACCAAAAATGTGATTTATGTTTTAACCTTTGGAAAGAACTGAAATTACATGTACCTACAATAAGAGCTCTAAGTTTTATTTTTTCAGGGTCCTCGTCCTGCTTTGTTTGTGCCTGAGGTTTCATTTGAGTTACTGGTCAAGCGGCAAATTAAACGTCTAGAAGAGCCCAGCCTCCGTTGTGTGGAATTGGTTCATGAGGAAATGCAAAGGATCATTCAGCACTGTAGCAACTACAGTACACAGGTAACTGAGAGAAATGTAACTGCAAACTTCAGATTCACTAGTAAAGGACATGAGGCGGTTGCATAGAGTGGGAGAAAATGGGTAAGATGGGCTAAAAGTTAAAACCTCCAGTTCCCTCACTAAAAGTGATTTGAGGTAGTACTCCTAAATGAAAATTCCAAAGCTAATTCAGAATTTCAGTCATCATTAAGTGAAATAAATAGACATTTTTCTTTCCTCCATCATTTATAGGAATTGTTACGGTTTCCTAAACTCCACGATGCCATAGTCGAAGTAGTGACTTGTCTTCTTCGTAAAAGGTTGCCTGTTACAAATGAAATGGTGAGCTACTGTGTCACAAATCATCATTGTAGTCACTATTAGTAAAAGTTTAAATTTTCGATTGGCTGCTTTTTTATACAGCATTATATGATTACCTTAGAGTTTAGGCATAATGTTTCCCAGTGTATTGGGAGGACAAAAGTGAGTTTCAGTCTTATTTTAAAGGAAAATTTTCAATAATTCTGCTATAAAGTGTATTTTTCTTCATATTTTAATCAATTAGCCTGCAACCACAGGTTTTCGTGAGATTGGAGTTATTGTTAAGGATTGTGAATAATTCTGGTATGTTATATAGTATACTGATCTTAATGGAAAATTAGCTCTATCTTCAGCTTCGGTAAACTGAGCCTTTACAGCATGCTTTTACTTTATGAAGTACATCAGGGTAATTTGGCCACTTCTACAGCTTGCTTATTTGATGACCTAAACTATAATATAGTTGCTTGCTACTATTCTGTGAGTTGCTGCTATCCACAGTAATAAAAATGCTGAAATTGGCAGAAATACGGCGTAAGCATTTAAAATTCCCTTATTCCTCTAATTGTTGGCTGGGTTTTTTGTTTTTTTTGTTTTGTTTTGTTTTGTTTTTCTTTCTGGTCACTAAAAGTGCATTTGGGTCCTTGGCTCAGGATGTGAGCCCCAGTGGAGGTTACTAAGAGTACAAAACCATCCTTGGAAATATAGAATGTAAGTGCTGCTGCTTGGTTGTTTCCTTAGCAAGGATAACCCTCAGATTCAGATGTCTAAGACTGAACTTAGCCTGATCTCAAACTCTACCTACTGATATCACCGAATCATTGGAACTTCATTTGAATAGACCCCTCTCACCTAGTTCTGAATCTGTAAGTGGTGTTCTGATACCTGAGATTTGTCAGGACAGTGCAGAGAACATAGTAAAGGATTTAAATTTATTTTCTCTATAAGCCTTAGAAATTCTGTAGGGGGCTGGAGAAATTAATTTCAACTTTTCTTTTTGATTATCCCATTAGGATCTTGAACCACATATGATATTTTAACTAGGTGCTTCATAATTAACACTCATCAGTCACTAATTCAGCTCTTTAAAATATATCCTTTACCTAAGTAAAGTTAACATCTTTAACTTATATCTGATTATGAACTGTTTTCTTATTGTTGATACTCAACTAAAACTCTGACATGGAATAGTGGATGATCTGAAGTTTTAATAGCAAAGTTGCATAAAGCCCTGGAACTTAGATTTGTATCAGGTAGATAACTTTTTTTGTTAACAGTAAAATACTTCTAGCTACCTTAATGTCATTTTTCCCCCTTAGTAATACAATTTCAGATGCTGAAATGTAAATAATTTAAAGCTAGAGCTAATTATTTTTGGCATAAGATTTATCAGTTGGAATCTAATTATTGAGTAATTATTTAGGCATGAATTTCCTGTACTTTTTCAGTATTGTTTAGTAAATTTTATGTATAAATTTCTGGAACTAAAATTAGGTTGACATAGTTTCAAAGATAGCCTAACTCTATTTTTTTCTAGGTCCATAACTTAGTGGCAATTGAATTGGCTTATATCAATACAAAACATCCAGACTTTGCTGATGCTTGTGGGCTAATGAACAATAATATAGAGGTAAATACAGTTGAAACTGTCCTTTTTCACAGGTAGAAAATCTATTGTAATTCAGTCATATCAAACTTACTTATTAAGCATGGGAAATAACTATAAAATAGACATGTACCATATTAGTGCCTGTTTTATGCCAGGAAATATGCCAAGGAGGCCGGGCGTGGTGGCTCACGCCTGTAATCCTAGCACTCTGGGAGGCTGAGGCGGGTGGATCGTTTGAGCTCAGGAGTTTGAGACCAGCTTGAGCAAGAGCGAGACCCTGTCTCTACTAAAAATAGAAATTAGCTGGACAACTAAAAAATGTATAGAAAAAATTAGCTGGGCATGGTGGCGCATGCCTGTAGTCCCAGCTACTTGGGAGGCTGAGGCAGGAGGATCGCTTGAGCCCAGGAGTTTGAGGTTGCTGTGAGCTAGGCTGACACCATGGTACTCTAGCCTGGGCAACAGAGCGAGACTCTGTCTCAAAAAAAAAAAAAGAAAAGAAAATATGCTAAGGGCATTATGGTTTTTCTTAAATTCTCACAACCACCTAGAGGCATTATCTTTTAGCTTATAAAACTGAAATTCTGAGAGAATCTGGGAATTTACTGATTAGTGTTGAAGGACTGCCTGGTTCTATTTCAGTAACTTATAGTTTATTCAGGTTGAAGTGTGTAAAACAAAGTGAATGTTAAAAAATTCCAAAATGCATATATGAATAAGGCACTTTAAAGCACTCAAAGTGTACTAGGCAACAGTTATGTTAAAAATTAGCATGTAGACACTTCCTTAGTTTAAGGATTTAGTTCTTTTAACATTGAAATCAACTTCATGGAAAATTTGTATCTAGAGCAGTTTTGTTATATTGACAAGGTCATATGTGATGATACCCAGTATTTTTCTACAGTGAATATGTCTTTGGTTTTAATGACTGTGCCAAAGAACTTTATGTGGGTATTCTCATTTAATCTTTACCATAAACCTGTGAGGGTAGATAATGTTAACAGATTGGAAAACCAAGGCTTAGAAGGAGTTGGTAACCTATCCACTTAAAGCAAGTAAGTCAGGTATGCTGAGGTCCTAACTGGTTGGTAACAGCCTAGGGTGAGAATTACCGTTCTCTAGATTTCCTGCCTTTTGCTTTGTATCACTCTTCAAAATGTACATTTATACATGCTAACTCTACTCTGAAGATTAATATCCATATATTTTTATCATCTATATTTTTTACCATCGGCTAATCTCTTATGAACAAATCAAAGTATGTCAATTTTCTGGAAAAAAAAAATTCCTTACACATAAAACGTGAAGCTGCTTTGTTAACATATACCTTTTTGTAAGTTTGAGAGTATTCATGAAATACTTTCTACTTAGGAACAATTTTGACTATATTTAAACTAAACGCTTTTCTACTGTATTTGATGCGGCCTATGAGAGATCCGTCATTAACATCCACATCTTTGTATATCTTCATAATCTTGAACCTACCATAGCACTTAGATGTAGCAGGTGCATATTGATTTGAATTTAAGTTTCTTTAGCTTTGTACTAGTTACTTTGATAACATTAGCAAATTAGAACAGTGGGCAGTTAGTTGATCAGTCTGTTAAATTAGCCAGGTTAGAGAAAGGACTATCAGTTGTCAACACTATTTCTTGGGAGTAGTTGGGATAAAGAAAATGGAACAGTTTTTAAGGATAACCTCAGCCACAGATACTTCTTCAAGTTAAGGTTTTGTGTGTAGCAGTTGTGTGAATTTAACACAAAACTGTGCAGGTTAGAGTGATTTTTAAAGGCTTTGCTAAGTTTTCTGTGATCTGTGTGCTTCAAATACTATATGGTATTTTGAAGGCTTATGTTCCACATTTATGTGGGGACAGTTTAAATCAGTGTTTCTTACCTTAGTGGGAAAGGGAGAGAAGATGTCAGTCTGTTGCCCCTCATTTCAGAACCCCTGGTATTCCTGTTCCACTGTTACTGACACAGTATTGTATCCCTCTGGTGTGTTGGGGCAGGAAAAAAAGATTGAGGAGCATTGGATTAAATAATTATTTATTTTAAAATAATGATAATTATGGCATGAGTCCCAACAGTGAAAAGATGTATCTGTAAGTTATTCTACATTTTTTAGTAGATACATATCTCAGTGCTCTGATAATCACTTCTGTTTTGCTTGCTGGTGTTTTATAGGAACAAAGGAGAAACAGGCTAGCAAGAGAATTACCTTCAGGTGTATCACGAGACAAGGTAAAAAACCAATGTTTTTAAAGCATATTCCTAAATACCCAAAGGTGGATTGGTGAGCCTCAATATTATTCCATTGTAGGAGTAATTTTTTCTTCTTCTCTCTTTAACACTCCATTGGAACTATTTGTTTGAGTAAAGGTATGCAAGTTTAAAACAGTAATTTAAAAATAATAGTATTTTGAATTCACTGGAATAAATGCTTAAGGTGGCTTTTAAACATTAAGCCACCCTTTTAAAAAAAACTCAGTGACTTTGTCAACTTCGTAAAATTAGTTGAAATGACTAATGACTTTATTATAAGATTTTTGGAGCGAGAAGACAGCAATATGCACATAACAGGTTTTAATTACCAATAATACCTATAATAGTTACATATATTATGTGTATAAAAATTTGTTACCTTGAATTCTTTGCCAGAAAAGAATCTTATCAAATACCAAAAATAAAAACAAAGCTTTTGGATTTTCTTACATAGTCACCTGAAGAACACTTCACAATGGTGACAATGGTATAGGAAATAGGGTAAACAATTTTATCTCCCATGATTACTTTCGTTTTTCATGTTATTTTACTATTTTGTTACAGAGGTGAAAAATTCACATTTATAGAATGTTTCTGAATTCATTTTTGGCATCCTTGATTTTTTCCCCCCCCCTGCATTTTTTGCTTTTAGTCTTCTAAAGTTCCAAGTGCTTTGGCACCTGCCTCCCAGGAGCCCTCCCCTGCTGCTTCTGCTGAGGCTGATGGCAAGGTCTGTTCTGATTCCTAATCTAAACTTGCATGCCTAGTTGTTTGGTGCAACATAATCTTCTGGAAACAATACACTGGATAGAAGAATATAAATATGAGATATTTGTGCTAAGGTCAGATCATTTTAGTGTAATATAAATTTTAAAATTATTTAACAATGTATACTTTATAAAATATTCTTGACATGCTTTTGCTTACAATATAAAAAGTGCACACAGAAAAAAAGTAAAGAGAAAATTATCCTGCACTTTTTGAATTTCAAGCCATTGGTATTTAAATTTTGCTTGTTAAATTGCATGTTTTAACATATCTTTTAACAGTTAATTCAGGACAGCAGAAGAGAAACTAAAAATGTGAGTCTGTTGCTTCAAAATGAAAATGTCAGTACCTTTGGTTCTCACTAAAACACTGTCTTTAAAACCATTGAAGAACCTGTTTGTACAGTGGCATCTATCTCTTGTTGTCTGTGTTATGTTCTTAATGTTCCTTTTATCTAACCCATGTAAGATGGCATTAAAATTCTAGTTTTAACTAACAACAATAGGCTTTAATAACTAGTAACAGTGGGAAATAGGCTTTCCCACTGTTTCCCTATTCAAGAATAGATTTGAATTTAGTATTTTGGTAGGGAATTAAGATTTCAGAGATGGAAATGTTACTTTTGAACATTTCCTCTTTAAAGATTTTGAGATCTGTTCAGTACTAATGGATAATCCTCTAATGCTTCTTTCTTATGCTTCCAATTAGTTTGTACTTGTCACCCTAAATGTATAGCTTCACATGTGCTTCAAAAGCTTAAGCAAATTCAAAACAAACAGAAGGACTGAGAGTTTGAGACTATTGTCAATTCTTGATAAACCTTTTAGGGTAAAATTAAATAATGTGTAAATTACTCAGACCTATTCCTATTTATCTCCTTTCCTTATTGTCCATATTTAAGGTTCTTAACCTTAAAGCCTTATATCTTCTCTTCTCTCAGCCTACTGTGCTCAGATATTAAAAGCATCTAAATCACTGCACAAGTTTTATTTCATTCATAGCATCACACTGGATATGCTAATTTTTCTTAAGATTTCATTTGCTGTATCACTCATGTATGGTTAACAAGCGTTTAAAACTGTAACTACTCATTTGTAAATTAATGTATAATATAAATGTATTGCCTGAATTTAGATGTAGCTCACCTTAACTAACATACTAGAGACAGTTTTTGGTCAGTATTCTGATTCAGAATGATACCCCAAAACTGGCATTTTTCTAACAACTGCTATAAGGCTATTCTGTTAAATTTACATAATCCATTTTTAAATTGTGATCTTAAAGAGCTCCTAAAAAAAAATCTCCTAAATATTGATGAACTGTTTTTTCCATTATTGTAACAGTCTTTAAGAAGTCAAGACTCTTACATATATCCTAGAAAATAAGGTGCAAAGGCACTTGTGATTAATGGTAGCACTAGATTTCTTTCAGCAGATCCTTTCTCAGGAGAATTTGTGTTTATGTCACATTCCACATTTGAGGCAGCTTATAGTGACTGTCAGCCTAAGAAAAGAATAGTCTTATTCCAGTTCTTTTTTTTTTTTTTTTTTTTGAAGAGTTTCTACTCTGACCTTATGGCATTTTTTGTTGACTATTCGGAATGTAAACCACCTTGAAGGATATAAACTTTTATGTTTGGAGATATAAGTTCATAGAACTCTTGGAGAAATGATAGTTCAACAGTGTTTAAGAAAAATTTTGAAGTTAGCAAATAGTAAAGAAAAAAGGAATTCAATAGGACCTAAATTGACTGAGACCTTGCAAACAATTTACAACAGAACCTCTTATTTAGACAGCTTAGAGTTCCAGTGATGCCACCCACTGTCTTTCTGACCCCATTTTCTGTCTGAATAAATTAAATTCCAGATGGATACTAGATATGTGTTCTTGACTACTGTCAAAGAAAATGAGCTTTGTTTAGTTAATGTCAGATAGGACATGATTGGTATAGGTTTTGGAACATGTTTTTTTTCAGGTTGTGTCTGGAGGTGGTGGGGTTGGAGATGCTGTTCAAGAACCAACAACAGGCAACTGGAGAGGAATGCTGAAAACTTCAAAAGCTGAAGAGTTATTAGCTGAAGAAAAATCAAAACCAATTCCAATTATGCCAGCCAGTCCACAAAAAGGCCATGCTGTGAATCTGCTAGATGTGGTAAGCTACGAGAATTTGGTGTAGGTCTAATTAGATTACCGAATTAGTAGGAAAACACTTCCAAAGATAAAAGGAACTAAAAGTCTCAAAAACTTAACTTTTGAATGTTAAGTGTTGCCATTTCAAAATGGCACCAAGGTAATATTTTTCCTCCCCATTCCACTTAGCCGGTTCCTGTTGCACGAAAACTGTCTGCCCGGGAACAGCGAGATTGTGAGGTTATTGAACGACTCATCAAATCATATTTTCTCATTGTCAGAAAGAATATTCAAGACAGGTTAGTATTATTTAATATAAATCACAGACTATAATACTGCTGGATGATTCCATGATCTCTTTTGAAAATACATGTCTTTTAAAAATTTTAGGTTTTTATTCAATAGAATGGATTCTCTGTTAGCCTTTGGGTGTCAGCCACAGCAAGTCTCGGTTTGTTAACATACAATGACTAGGACCTGATGTGTTATATTAACTAGAAAAAACTGCTAGGAAATGAAAGGCACTCTTTTGTTCTGTCTGGCTGCCACATTTTCAGACACTTAAGAAAATTTTCTTCTAAATTTGTGGTTTCATTAATTATTTTGGCTGATAACACCTTTTTAATTATTTGATTTGGTTCGCCAAAGTATGAAAATAAGTGTCTCACTGGGCAATATATGTATTGTTTCATTCTAATTCAGAGTGGTTTTTTTCATGTGTCCACTGCCTCATGTTTCTTTTCTTCATGTTGCCTGTGATGTCATTTCATGCAGTAATAGGGAGAATAAAAATTTAGTTGTATAAAGTGATCTATTAGAAAATATTCTGTATCTAATTTGTGGTAATCCGTTAGCAGGTAAAAGAAATTTTACTGCACAAAGGGATAAAAAGATAGTCTAATTTATTTTATAATGAAATCAATCAGCAGTGTTATCTGTAGAATGTTTTAACTTGCACCTTGTGATAGAAATAATAATCGAAGATATAAATTCATATATATGAATCAAAGCAAAGTCCACCCCTTTTAAAATAGTGTATGTTTATCACAACCTTGTGCAACCATTATCTAATTCCGTAACATTTGCATTACCCCATAAAGAATCCCTGTACCATCAGCGGTGACCTCCCTTTTTACCCGACCTGTCATCCCTGGCAGTCACCAACCTACAGTCTCTATGGGTTTGCCTATTCTGGACATTTCATATAAGTGAGATCATACTAATATGTGGCCTTTTGTGTCTGGCTTCCTTCACTTATCATGTTTTAAGGTTCATCCATATTGTAACATGAATCAGTATAGTCATGTGCTCTACAAAACAATGATTCAGTCAACAATGCACAACATATATGACAGTGGTCCCATACCATCTTTTCTGTGTTCACATACACAAATACTTAGCATTGTGTTACAGTTGCCTACAGTATTTGGTACAGAAACATGCTGTACAGGTTTGTAGGAGGAATAGGCCTAACATATGTCTCAGAATGTGACTACATAGATATACAATATTCTGTTTATCCATTCGTTAGTTGATAGATATTTGGGTTTTCCCCACTTTTTGTATAATGCTCATTGCAGAGTTCTGACAATAAGGGATAATGATAAGATGAAAGAACGTAAAATATCAACTGTGGCTTCTAATTTTGATTATAATCAAGGAAAAAATCTGAAGGGTGATTATCCCATTAAGGAAATATCCAAATTAGTACAGTATTCTTAACTAACTAACTTTTATCATTTTATAAGGCTAGCATCTAATAGAATTTTTGCCAAAATTTCATAATTTGGTTTTGTTTTGCAGTGTGCCAAAGGCAGTAATGCATTTTTTGGTTAATCATGTGAAAGATACTCTTCAGAGTGAGCTGGTAGGACAACTGTATAAATCATCCTTATTAGATGATCTTCTGACTGAATCTGAGGACATGGCACAGCGTAGGAAAGAAGCAGCAGATATGCTAAAGGTAATATTAGGAATTTTTATATTTACCCAACAGTTTAAAATGCATTCTGATCCTTGGAGACATATAGTCTTTATATTATAGCTAAGTTTTTTTTTCTGGTGGTACTTGATTGGTTTCAAATTCTAGAGATGTTAGCTAGTATATACCACATGTAAATGGGAGAAATTACCCTACGTAAGTCAGATTAATATAACTTAATAAAGATTTTTTATTTCTTTTAATACAGGCATTACAAGGAGCCGGTCAAATTATTGCCGAAATCCGAGAGACTCATCTTTGGTGATGAGAACTATATGATACTGAGACTTCGTTGACTCGAAACTTGCTAGTTACTGCCTACTTGAGTAGAATTTTATTTATGAACTCCTGTGTATTGCAATGGTATGAATCTGCTCATGTAAAGAGTGGCTATAAACTGAAAAGTGTACTCTGTATTGCAGAACAAATCACATTTAATCCGAATAATAAATGGCCATTTCTAAAGTTTCCCAGTATATATAATATATATCAAGTCTGTCTTGTAACAGTTTCTAACAAGAACTGTTAATATTCTAGTTGTACAAAGCAGTTTGCCTGTGTATAAGATGCCCTGTGTAATCTTCATTAGTAGTTTTAAACTGCTGCCATAGTCCTTCAAGAAGAAAGCACCAAGACAACACTTCATATGACTATAATGCATGTACGATGTAGACTGACCTTCCTGTAAAAGATGCGGGTTGGCAAGTTCCTCACATACAGTCACTGTATTCCACCTGTTCTTCAATTTAGTTTTTTTTTCCTGCGCTTCTCTGCAGCCCGTGATGTGTTATTAAGAAAGCTGAAATGCTCAAGAGGATCTGAAACACTGACATAGATGCAGCGTGCATACTGTGTAGTTACACAGCTCCTCCACTTCTGGGTCCACGTTGCCCTAGTGCATTAAAATTTAAAATGAACCTGAAAGCATGAATTAGAATTTCCTGCATTAAAAACAACTAGACTCAATTATCTAGTAAGACTTTTGGTAATGATGACCAGTTCCTTTTAGTTTTAGAAGATCCAATGGTGACCTAAATTCCCTTTAATTTGCAAATACAGTAGTAGTTAATTAAGACACCTCTCTAAAATGGGGCACTTACACCAGGCTCCCAGATTCACTCTGAGGTGGGACTTAGACCACTCTACTCTGTGTGTTAGTTGGCAATAGCTACTTTTCCTTCATAGCAAAATACATGAAAATACTGGTAGAGGTTTGTTCCTTAAAAACATTTGAGTACACACACTCCTAAAGGTTTATAGGCTTAAACTGCATTCAGGGGGTGGAGGTGACATTTAAAACGTATACATATTTTACTAAAATTCCCTATGTGATTCTTGGTATGAACTACTACATTATAAATTTTAAGATATGAGTAGAAATCCCAAAGACATCTAGTTCTGTCTTGCAGATGATACATTAAGTACATGTTACACACATTAAAATTTCTTTTCAGGTTATGAGCAGATATTTATGAAGGACTACTGGTAGGGAAATATAAGTATGTTAACTTTAGCTTACAGCACACGTTTACTAAGAAACAACAGGCTCAGCAACGATCTCAAACATAAAAATCCCTAAATTAGTCTGATATGTGGTACTACTTTGAATCTGTTAATAATACCAGTTTGACAGAATACATGCTATCAAAATGCTAGCACACTTACAAATTATTCTGTCATTATGCATCAGTTTTGAAATTATAGCCGTCCATGATATACTTTTTCCAGATAGTATATCAGATGACTACCCTTCTAGCCTTTTGAATTTGTAAGGAAGAAAAAACTTACGCTGTACCTTTCTCCAGCACATCAAACATTTCAAATTGAAAACGTTAGTTTTAAAGACATGCTATGGTAATGCATTTGCTAGTACTACACACTTGGTACAAAGAAAAACAGAGGCAAGAATCTTAAAATGGAAAGAAAAAAGCACTTCCTTTGTTGGCCCTTACACCGAGTGAAGTTCTGAAATGTAGAGATGATCTGACATTTATAATAGACACCTGCATGTTCTTGCTGTATAAATAAAATTGCTGGTATGAAATGACATTAAAGTTTGTCAATAAATGAATTCTTCCTAACTTTTCTCCAAGAGAAAGGTTTAGATAAACTATATAGCTTTTTAACATCTAAATCTACCTTGGAACAATACAGCTTATGGTGTCCAAAAAGTTATATGACTTTTTTCCTATTGGATCCTCACAATTGAATGAAGTATTATTACATCTCCATTTTTGCATATAAAAAGATTACTTGCTCCAAGTAATCCAGGTAGTAAATGGCTAAAATTTGAACACTAAAGCCATGCTCTGCTGCCTGTAAGGTTTTCAGAAAAAATGATTAACTATTTTGTGTGTGATTTACTTGATCTTCAGGGAAATGGGGGTGCCATTACCTTGATTTTTCAGATGTGGAAACAGTTCTGAAGAATTAACTTGCCTAATGTTTGTGCAGCTGAATTCAGTCTTGATTCTAAATCCTTTAAGTTTTGACCTGAAAACTTTCCTTAACCTGGGTACCTTTTGATATTTTCACGTGATTCAATATTTGGTGTAATATTTGCCTCTTTTATTTCTTTGGTTACTTAGTTTTTCAGTTACTTAAGTTGCAATCTGCTTAGCGGCAGAAATTGAAAGTTAAAGCTAATTTAAAAGTTTCTAAATTTATAAAATATTGCTACCTTAGGAATTCACTGAAAAAACAAGGCTATGAGTAAACTGAATTATAGTGGAACACAGGCAAGGGACTAGAAAAACTGCCTGGAAAGTCAAGTACTGATTTTTGTTCTTTTCTTAGAAAAAAACCTTTCTGACTGTAATTTCTAATGCCAACTATGGCCCCATCTAACTTTTGTCCTTTACTCCTAAAACAACAAAAAAATGAGAAATTTGCAAGTTTCTGACACTGGTTTTTCCCATTTCTAATGTGGACACTAGAGGCATTGCTGGTTTTATAATGACTACATAACACTGGTGAGATCCATGCTCCTTACCTGATGTAAAAACAGCCACAATTCCACTTACACTACCTCTTTTTCGTTGCTCTTGCTTTTGTCTGCCAAAATGGAGAGCAAGAAGGGCAGGGATAGGTAAGACGGCATTTCTTTCTTTCGTGAAATATAATATTTTATAAAAAAGATTAACCCTGGAAATCATGGTTTTCTATGGTAGTCCTTAATGTTTGTGGATCAGAAATAAAATATCCCATCACTAAACAGACACCGTATTTATTAACCAACCCATAAAAATAATGAAATTACTCACACTTGAGGCCTAGTGTATACTCCACTGTTTTTCTGATTTGCATAAGCGAAGGTATAAGTTCTGGAGCCAACCTTTCATGTCTTGAGAATGAACGATGGATAAGTTTGAACCAGAAGGAGTTTTCATCATAACTGAAGCCATTTTATAATGTAAAAATTCCTTTTTCCTATTTTAAGTAAAGAAAGTCCATTCTTGAGAATATGTTGTCCAACAACTAAAACGCTCTCAGGATTTGTTACTTGTCTGTGATTTATACTGACTCCACCTTCTGTTATCATTCGATACCTAAAAATAGAAATGTTTAATAACTAGAGTGATCCAGTCAATGTTGACCTCTCCTCCAAAAAGATTATTTCCCTTAAATTTCAGAGGCTCTCCAATTAAGACCATTTAGTATAGAATTGTTCCCTTTAAGCTTACTCTAGTAGATTCTGCCTCCTTTAAATGCTCTTCAAAAGGAGCAGATGTAAGGCATAATGGTAATGTAGGTTTCTTGGGTAGTAGAGAAAAAGAG
>RJWJ010016757.1:0-34013 GCA_004363605.1 Indri indri | reverse complement strand
GCCCCCTGTGGAGTTCAGAAACCACTCACGCCGGCCCATCCGTGATGTGGGTCCAGTTGGTCTGGATGCGGCCTGGGCATCAGGATTGCAAAAAGCTGCCCAGGGGTCCTTGTGGGCAGCCCAGCCAGGGACACCCACTCTACCGTGTCCAGTCCCACCAGTCCACGACGTGAAGGCGCCACAGGGGATGGGGGAGGGGCGAGGAGCGGCAGCTGCGCTTCCAGGGCCTGCGACGTGGTGGGGGCCGAGGCCGCACCCTGGACAGCAGGAGCAAGGCATGCTGGGAAATGCAGATTCCAGGGCCAACCCAGCCCCTTCTGGAATCCACGTCTGCTTCTTTTAAGCTCCCAGCGGTCTGTCCCTCACTACGGGCTGTGGCTGGAGCCACGGCGACTCCATGTCACACCTGTTACTTCTGCCCTGGAGACAGACCTTCTGCACATCGGCTCTGAGCTGAGGCATTCACTCCGGGGAGGCAGGGAGGGGTCCCATTTACGTCCACCTTGTCCCTGCACCGTAACCGCATTCAACGAGCTGCAGCTGAATTGGACTGATATGGGCCTGAAGGGCCACGTGGAACCGTCCGGGGCTCCATGGCAGAGAGGCCCAAGAAAGGGCAGCACCAACCAAGACGGCAGCCACGCGGTCAAGTAGCATTTTCTGCCCCCTTGTGGGGGCAGGCTGGGAGGAGAGCACCCCAGCACCAGCCTCCTGTGGGGGACACCCCCAGGCCCAGGGGGGCCAGGCTGGCGCTCAGCCTCACCCCAACCAACCCTGCGAGGGGGCTCTCGGCCCCATTTCACCCCCGAGGCAGCCGAGTTTCGGACTGGGGGGCTAACTCTCAAGGTCACACAACTAGGGGGTGAAGCCAGGATCGGAAACAGATGTGTCGGGCTCGAAAGTTCCCGCCACCACCACCACCACCACCGGTCACCTCCCAACAGCGGCACATGCAGGGCGGGGTTACAGTGGGCCTAGCGGGAGAACAGAGAAGCCAGCAACGAGTAACACCCTCCTCGGCCGGGGAGACAGAGGAGGCTGCCCCGAAAGCCAGACACGAAGGCACCACCGGGGCTGAACCTCACGCACACCAGCTGGGCGGGAGGAGGAGGAGGAGATGCCCAGGTGAGGGCAGCCGCGGCCCAGGCACCAGGCAGAGACGGGTCTGGGGAGCGCCGGGGAGAAAACTGGAGGGAGGAGTGGGTGGGGCTGCCTCGCTCCACCGGACCTGGCCCCCGGCCTTGCAGCCCCAGCCAAGGAGACGAGGCTTCATCCTGAAGGGTCCCAGGCGGAGGCAACTCTACCACCACAGCGCAGGGGCGTGCAGACCCCTCAGCTGTGACGAAAATGTCTCCTGACACTGCCACGAATCCCCTGAGGACAGAATCAGCCCCCGGTGAGAATCACTGCTCTGGGAGAACCAAGAGACACCTGGGTATGTAAGAGCTCCCCTGGGGCAGTACCGCGTGCAGCCCGGGGAGAGGGGCAGGGAAGCGGGGCCGAGAGTGCGTTTTCATAACCTAGAAAATGCATATTACTATGCTCATCTTACAAATGGGGAAGCCGAGGCTCCCAGAAGATAAAGAACTTTCCATGGTTCACACCGACCAGTGGTGCCAGGACTCAACTCCCTGAGTGCCAAATCCGAGCTCCTTAGGAGGGGCTGCTGGACAGAGAGCTGCATGGGCCAGGTTCAGATGCGGGTTCTGCCACTAGGTCCTCGGCCCGAGACTGTGGGCCAAGCCTCCACCTCTCTGGGGCACAGCGCTCCCTCCACCTGGGCCCTGGGGTGCGCAGACGCCCACAGGTGCCACCGCACTGCCCCGGTGTCACCACCAGGGGGCGCTCCGGCCGAGCCAGGACAGGGCTGGAGTTTTAGCCCCAGCCTGGGGGTTCCCTGGCCCCAAACACCACACAGCTTAGGGGACCTCATCCGGGAACTGGTGTCCGCGGTTGCGGCTGACTGTGTGCTTTTATCTGCGCTCTGAGGGCTTGAGACAAATGTTACCCTTCAACCCTCGGGCTTTAATGGACCGAATCTTACTGAAGAGATGAAATCAGGAAAGAATCCACCACCTCAAATACATTCCTGCTGCAGCCAGCAAAGCATTCAGGGGTCCCCATGCCCTGTCCCTGAAGCTCCCTGGCTTACCTCGGCCTGCTGTGACCTTTTGTGCTCTTGCTCTGGTGTAGACGCAGCTGGGTTCAAACCCCGGCCTGACTTAAGTCCTGGCTGGGTGACCTCCGGCAGGTCACTTACCCTGTCTGTGCCTCCCTTTTCCCTTCTATATGAATGAGATACTATTCGGACCTCCCTCCCTCAGCGGGTTTGGGGTTATTGAAAGCATAAAAGCATACAATCCACAGCACGGTGTCCAGTCCCAGGCAATGCTCCAACCAGGAGCCTGCCTCATGGCGTGAGCTCAGTAATTAATCACGTGCTCCCTAATGCCAGCTCTTCTGTGCACTGTCATTGCCATCATTCACCTGGAGCCCTAACGAGTGCAAGGACCACACCCACACCCAGAGCGTGGGGAGGGGCTGCGGAAGCGGGTGCGGCCCCACCTGGCCTGTGCCATAGACACAGTGCTTGTCACACCCACCCCAGGTGGCCCTGAGGACCCTCACGACACCCTCCAGGGGTGGGGAACCTATGGCCTCAAGGCCACATGTGGCCCTCCAGATCCCCAAGTACAGCCCCTCAACCGAATCCAAACTTCACAGGACAAATCCCTTATTGAAAGGATTTGTTATATAAAATTTGGATTCAGCTAAACGGCTGCCCTGGAGGATCCAGAAGGCCACAGGTCCCCCTCCCCCCGCCTGGGCTCCAAGGCCGAGGGAACCCACCGCAGGGCAGGGCTTGAACTCCTGCTGCCCTGGCCCCACAAAGAGCTGCCACTGAGTCCCACCCCCCAGGCACTCCAGCTCCCCTGGTGAGGGTGAATACCACCAACATTCCCCCAGGACTGTGCTCCAGCCTCGCAGATGCAAGGAGGAGAAAGGCTAATGTTCCCGAGGGTCCCAGTGGGCCGGGTCACGTGCCTGGTGGGTTACAGGGCGGAGAGGGCTGGCCGGGGACCATGAGGAGCAGCCAGCCCTATAAATCAGCCTTATGATGCCACCCAGGCCTCTGGGCATCTGCCTGGGGGCCACCCCTCCTCGATGGGAACAGAAGGGACCAGGACTCCTGGGGCCCATCCACCTGGCAGGGACTGTTTGGTCCCAGGTGAGGATGCTGAGGGGAATGTCACCAGCCACCGGGCTGGGGGTAAGAAGGGACACCGTGCAGAGCCCTGGCCTTGGGGAGGGGCCGCCAGGGCTCATACTCAACTGCTTCCCGCAGCCCAGGTCCGGCCTCGGGGGCCCACCCCAGAGCCCCCATGCCCGGGACCAGGGACTCACCTGCTGTCGCTTTCCAAAAACACTGAGCCGTGGCTGTCAGCCAGGGCCGCACGGATGGGCGAGAGGCAGAAGGGTGAGGAGAAGGCGTCCAGGTCCGAGTCGAAGGAGCTGTCCCTGCTCACGCCCTCGGCCGACAGCTCCAGGGAGCCGTCCTTCTCTCCAGGCTCGGGCCGTGCCTCCTGCCCCTCCTCGGTCCCATCCTGGGAGCTGACTGTGGACAGGGTTCCGGAGTCGCTGTGGGCAGGCTGCATGGCAGGGAGGGGGCTGTCCTCCCCCAGACTCTTGGCCAGCTTCTCCCCGTCCTCCAGAGAAGGGCTAGGGAGCACGGCATCTCCGATGCTCTGGGCCACCACCAGGATGTCCTCGTCTTTGGGGGTGGGCAGGGGGCGTGGTTCTGTGGGGGAGGACTGGTGGAGGCCCCCCGAGCTCTGGGTGCGCCGGCCCCGAGGGCGGGGTGCCTTGCGTACAGGGGAGCTCTCGGGGGTGATGTAGCGCAGAGCCTCCTCGTCCTGCCTCTGGATGCGAGAGTTGGGGACCCACGCCAGGATGAGGGTGGCACCCAGTGTCTCATCCTTCTCCATGTACAAGCACAGGTAACCTGTGGGGGGCAGCAGGGCGGACGGGTTAGAGGTGGTGGGAGCTGCGGGCGGGGCCCTGGTCCTGCGCTGGGCCGCTCCTCCTAGAGGCCACCCCCGTGCAAACCAGCCGGGCTTTGGACACAGCCCGGCCCCAAGCAAAGCACACGAGAGGGCACAGCGGAAGCTCACACACACTTCCAGCAGAGCCAGGGGCCACTGGTCCCCAAGCAATGGCCTGTCCGGGCTTTTCCAAGCATGGGGAGCTGTACCCGGGTCACAGCGACCACCCCTGCCCCAGGGCTCACCCTGCTGCGGCAGCCTCCACTTCCGGGCAAGCCCAGCTGCCCAACTGCACAGCAGGGTCAGGAGTGGCGGACGATGAGACTTTATTCTATGTCACAAAAAGAATACATCCTGGCCGGGTGGTGTCTGGGCCTCTTCCAGTCACCTGTGGCTGTAGGGTATTTCTTTTTTTTTTTTTTTAATGTGGCTTTTTGGACAAAAGGGCCACCTCTGAAGCTGCTGGATGAGCGTGGACGGTGAACGCTGGGCTGCTGGTGGGGACGGACAGGTACGATTTCTGCCAGGCCAGCAGCAGCAGGTGGGCGCTGGGTTTGGGGGAGGTGGCATTTCCTCACGCAGCACCAAGCCCTTTCGGGATACCTGGCGCCAGCCCCGCCCCTCTGCACTGGAAAGCCCCCAGGGCAGGGGCTGCGCACCCTCCACCCCCAGCACCTGCTCAGCTCTGCTCCTGTTTTCAACAGAGGTTGGGAAAGTAGGGATGTTGATCAGTTGTGTATAAGGGTGGCCTGAGGGCCAGGCCAAGTGTTCCCACGGCCTCGAGTCACAGGTCACGCAGCTTTGGGGCTGGTGGAGGCCGAGACCTCATTCCCACCTCACTACCCCTCTGCCTCCCAGCGCCACAGGAAGCCCTCCAAAGGCCACTGCTGTTTCATCCCAGGCCTGGCCCTAGAGCCTCTGTGCCCCTCCCATGGGGCTGTTCCACCCGGGGCCTGCACCTCCTTCCAGAGCACAGTCCAGGACTCCGGCCCAGAACCCCCTGCCCGCATGGCAGAGGCCTGAGTCCAGGGCAGGAGGGATGGGCTGGCGGCCACTCTCCTGCTCTGGGCCCTGGATTCTGCCTCTGAACCTGACACCCGGTCACAGGAAGATACACTTATCAAGGCAGGAGGATAGAGCACTCTCTTTAGACATCCCATTAGCGTGATTTAATCTGTTTTTTTTTTTTTTTTTTTTTTTTGAGACAGGATTTTGCTATGTTGCCCAGGCTGCCCTCGAACTCTTGGACTCAAGGGATCCTCCCACCTCAGCCTCCTGAGTAGCTGGGACTCCAGGGCGTGCCACCAGGCCTGGCTGAACTTTTCATCTTGTTTAGTAATTTATGTATTCAGAATTCTACTGAAACATAATTTGCATACAGTAAAGTGCCCAGATCTCTCTGTAACCAATAACTTTTAAATATTTCGAGGTCTGGTCTGGGGCCTGTCTGTGCTCTTGCCCTGGGCCCATGTGGCAGAGAGGGGGCAAGTCCCTGTGGGCCACAGGGGGCTGCAGGCCCCCGGGACCGCCTGGGGTCAGGTGGGGAGAACCGAGGACAGCCCAGGGAAGAAGCTTCAGCACCACAACCCTTGCTGGGCAGCCTCTCTGAGCAGCAGGGTCCTCACCCGCCAACCAGGCCCCGCCTACTCCCATGGGGCTGTTGTGCAAATTCAATAAAGCAATAGCTGGACAAAGCAATACGTTTATTTGCTGCAAGTCACTCACATAAATGACAAGGGACCTCGCAGGCCTCAGATATCACTAACTCATCTTTTTGGTCCTCCCTTGGGGACAGGAGGGCCTGCTTCCAGGGGGGAGCCGGCCCTATCACCCCAGAGCCCCCTTCTGGGAGGATAGCTACAGTTAGTTTCATGTTCTAGAAAAAAAAACCAAATGCACTCATCTTTCTTATGTGCTATGGCCACGGGCCTAGGATGTCCTGGCTCAAATGTAACCTGGGCCCTGCCAAAAACAGAACAAAACAAAACAGAAACACAGTCTTTTTCTCTGTGGCTCAGCCCAAGAGGACGATGTCTCTGTCCCCGCAGGAGGAAGTTTTCCCCCAGGAACCACAAGAACAAGGCCTGCAGGTGTCCCAGGAAAGGCCACAGGTGACGGAAGCCCAGCACGGCGGGGCAGAGAGGCCCCTCGTCCATGTCCACTCTGAGCACCGGCCGGAGCTTCTGCCCAAACTTTGAAACAGTGGGATTCCAGGGCAGACGGTAACCAGGAGCAGCGATTTCTAGGGGATTTTGGCCCTTGACCCCCAGCCCTGCCTGACACTGTCTGTTCTCGCCTCGGCCAGTGGGGCGGGGGCCCCGACACCACACGCAGGTTCCTAGAGAGGAGGGGTCCCACTCCCTTGCCTGCTGGGCAGGGGGCTCTGGCCCCCACCTCCTAGGACCTCAGTGAACCTGTCAGTACAGTGTAAATTCCTCAACCCATTCTGCCCCCACCCCACGTGCACGAGTCAGAGGTCGCTGATGCCCCACAGCTTTGGAGACGAGGGCAGAGGCAGCGCGACGGAGCCTTCCGGGGAGCCCGGTGGCTGGACGGAGATCAGCAGACCAGCTGGGCCCTCCCCAGGCCTGTGACCTCAGGGTCCCCCCTCCCCAGGCCTGTGACCTTGGGTCCCCCCTCCCCAGGCCTGTGACCTCAGGGTCCCCCCTCCCCAGGCCTGTGACCTCAGGGTCCCCCCTCCCCAGGCCTGTGACCTTGGGTCCCCCCTCCCCAGGCCAGTGCCCTCAGGGGCCCTCTCTGGCTCACCTGGGTGGTGCTCCCCCAGCCCCTGCAGCCCCTCCGGCGGGTGCACGCAGACATTGTTCTTAGAGTAGATGATCTCACCATCCAGGACGGAGGGGGACCCGCTGCCACTGCCCGGGGTGAGGGTCAGGAGGTCGGAGGCTTTGGAGGAGGCCCGGCGAAGGAGGCGGCCCAGAGACATTGCCGGGCGAGTGTTTCCATCCTCCGCACACTTAGGCCCAGGCGGGGCTCGTCAAGACCTGCCTGGCAGGGGAGAGACACAGGAGATGCTTCAAGCTCAAGGTCGAGGACTCGTGCCAGGCATCCCTGGCGCTATGTCCTGACTTGCACCAGCGGGCACCCAGCGGGTGCCAGTTAACTACAGGAAGGGGTCCTGCTAGCACACAGCCATGTGCAGGGCAGGCCAGGGTCTCCGCCTCGGCCAGGCCATTCTTTTGTGGGGGAGCAGCCCGTGGGGTGCAGGATGCAGAGAAGCACCCTGGGCTGGGCCCACAGATGCCACTCGCATTGCCCCAAGGAGAGCCACTAGGCCAGAGGAACCACGTGCCAACCTCCAGGGCTCAGTTTCCGCTGGTACCGCCACACGTGGGCCCCTCCTCCCTGAACCTCCCACCCTGCCCCCACAGTGTGACCCCGCATCCTGATGCCCAAGGTGCCACCAATACCATTTGAAGAACCTGCATTTACATACAATTCATTTGTTATAAAAGTAAACTAGAAACAAAAGGATCAGTATCCAGAACACATAAAGAACTTCTACAAACTCACTGGAAAAGGAGCAACATCCCAACAGGAAGAACGGGCGACACGCACAGGAAGAAAACCAAATGAATGATAAACATAAAGAAATTCTCAGTTCCAGACAAAAACCCAACACACAACAGACTGGCCAAAGCAATTTTAAGTCTAAAAATACTGCACGTAGGAGGGGACGCAGGGAGAGAGCTCTCACGGGCTCTGGTCCACTCCAAGGCCACGTATGGCACCATTGAGAGGGTCGACCCCCAAAATTCCACTTCCAGGAAACCCTAAGGTGGTTAGGTGACACGCCCACTGTGGGTGACCCCTCGGGGCAGAGGTCGGCAAACTGTTCTGCAAAGGGTCAGAGAGCAACCACTCCGTGCTGCCCTTGTTGGGAATGGCTGCAGACAACAAACAAATGGGTGTGACTGGTGAAAATTCAAAATTCACGGAGAGACACAGAAACTGGAATTTCATATCATTTTCACGTGTCACCAAAAAAAAAAAAAATGTTCTTTGGACTTTTTTCAACCATTTTAAAAATGTAAAAATCACCCTTAGCTCAAGGGCTGTACAGAAGAGGCAGAGGCCAGATTTGGTCGGTGGGCTGCAGAGGGCAGGCCCCGCACAGACCACCCAGCCACATCCGCACACTCTGCTGCCTGTCCGGTCACCTCCGCCAGCCCCTCCGGGAAGCCTTCTGGCCACTCCTGGTCTAAAGGCGTCATCTCACACTATGACATACGGTAACCAAGTTGTGAAACTTTTTAAAAGTCTCATGGCAACCTACACATCGAAAACTATGTTGGCTTTCCCATAAATCACCTGGAAAACCTATATCCTTATTCTAATAATGCTTCCGTTGTCCAGAATATTTTTAGAATTCAGGAATTACAAGGTCAGTTAATGAGTAATACAAGAAAACTAGTCTCCTGTGTCTAGACCAGCCATGCCTGATAGAAATACAACAGGAACCACATATATAATTTAAAATTTCCTGGTAGCAGCTGGGCGTGGTGGCTCATGCCTGTAATCCCAGCACTTTGGGAGGCTCAGGCAGGAAGAGTGTTTGAGAGTAGGAGTTAAAGACCAGCCTGGGCAACATAGCGAGACCCCACCTCTACAAAAATTAAAAAAAAAAAAAATCAGCCGGCATGGTGGCGCACCTGCACTCCCAGCTACTTGGGAGGCTGAGGCAGGAGAATTATTTGAGCCCAGGAATTCAAGGCTGCAGTGAGCAGTGATTGGACACTGCACTCCAGCCTGGGCAACAGAACAAGACTCCAACTCAAAAAAATTTTTTTTTCCTAATAGCCACATTTTAAAAAGTAAAAAGAAACAAGTAAAATTAATTTTAATAAATTTTAACCGATTGTATCCAAAATATTATCATTTCAGCACGTAATCAACATGAAAAAATTATTAAAGAAATATTTTACATTCTTAAAGTTTTCAAAGTCTGGTGTACGTTTTGCACTTAAGCACATTGAGGTTCCGACCAACCACGTTTTGGGTGCCAGTGACCTGGTGTGGCCATGGCCTCCACAGTGGACGAGGCCACGGCAGGGCTGGATCCTCCCCTCCCCGGAGCCACAAATGGAGTTAGTGTAACTGCCCGCATCGCCAGCGTTGGCTGCAAACAACTCTCAGCTGCTTCCAAAAATCAAAACCATCTTTAGGTGAAGATGTTTTGCCACCACTGAGGATAATCAAAAGAATGTGCTGGAGGTTTTGAAGGAGATTCCAAAATACAAGCGCTCCAGATATAGCGTCTGCCCACGTACCAGCACACGTGGAACCGCGCTTGGGCTCTAGGAGGTACGTCCCAGAAGTGCACTCGTGTGCAAATGAAAAAACGGGTCCCAGCACCCAGAGCATTTGGAACAGGAGACCTTCGTCTGCCACGTGCAAGTTCCGGCTCCTCCCCCATCCCGCCGCCGGGGCCACAAGGACAAGCCTCCCTCCGCCTCCCAGATCCTGCTGGAGAGACCAGGCTCCTTTTGCATAAATCAGGGCATGTGTGTTAAACATTAGCCAGCACTATTTGCTCTCTTAAGACAATTCTTACTTATTTTTAAAATTGACTTGCACCTCCGAGAGCCTGTTTCATCTAAGTTAAGCCTGGTTCCCAACCTCTGGCCACCCTCAAAGTAGAAGTGAACACCCCTTGACCTATTTTTTAAACTTTTTTAAAAAATTATGAAACATACTCAGAGGAGTGTGCATATCCCTCAAATCTTCCAAAAATATTTGTGCATTTTCTACCATTTTCCATGCCCTATCTAAAAATAAACAAATGAAAAATTTAAAAACTCCCCCACTGGAATTATATCGTCTCTTGCTTTCAGTGACATGGCTAAGTATATTTTCCTGGGTGATGTGGGTTGAAGTGCACCCTAGGATGCAAGTGTTGAAGTCCTAACCCCCAGTACCTCGGAACATGACCTTATTTGAAGACAGTGTCTTTATGGAAGTAATTGAGTCAAAATGATGGGCTAATCCAACGTGATTGGCGTCCTCATAAAATGGAAGTTTGGAGACAGATGTACATATCCCGGAATGCCACGTGAGCCTGAAGACAGCATCCATAGCCAAGGAGAGAGGCCTGGGAGAGATCCCTCCCTCACGGCCTCAGCAGGAACCAACCCTCCCGACACCTTGACCTTGGACCCCTGGCCTCCAGAACAGGAAAATGGCTTTCTGATGATCCATCCACCAAGTCAACTATCCTGTTTGTTAGACACTTGGGTTCATCCCGTGAATTTTCTCTTGGTGTGCTTTGTCAATTTGCTGGGCTGTTGGAATTCTTATTTGATGTATAAGAACTCTTTATATAGCAAAGATCATAATTCCCTGCTATAGTTGCTGCACAATAATCCTAATTTGTTTATCCTAATTTGTCGTTTGCCTTTTAATTGTATCATCTATTTTTAAGTACAGAGGTTTTAAACTCTTATGACAAATTGTAGTAACTTTTCCTTAGTGATTTCTTTTACTACTTTCATACTTTATAAAATCCTTCCCAAGCCAAAGATCTGTTAAGCTTTGGTTTATATTTTCTTCTAATTTTCTTAAGGTTTTGATGTTTAATGAACTATCTTCAATATTTCAAAAAGCCTAATTTAAAGTGTACATTTACCAGAAAAGGCCTCAAATGTTAAAGCATTGACCTGCTCACTGAATGACTGTTTATGCTGTTTTTGTTGATATTTCCTGTTTTATTGTTACTCCATTATGTCTGATAAAAACAGGGAAATTGGTCATAGCTTAACAAAACTGAGATGTTTGCTATATAAAACTTCACAGAAAGTTTAAAAAGAGGCTGCCCTTGGTTGTCACACGGAGACCTATACGGTTTGGCCCACGTTCTGGTCCGAACGCTCGGCTTCCCGCACCCTGCACATGTAACGAATAGATGTGTGTAGGATCCATGGTCCTCACGCCGCCAACACGCCCCTGGGAGAGTAACTCTCGCTGCGGGCACAGCTCAGCGGGCGGGCGGGAGGGGGACTGTTCCAACCTCCTCTGCCCGGGCCACCTCCACCCCACTGACAGCACCGTTAGTAAAACACATTCTCACAAACTCACAGGACTTCCTTTCAGAAAACGGAGTAAGCAGCTCCCTCCCCCTGCTGGGCAGGCAGCCCCACGCGGCACCGCACACAGGCTCCGCAGCTGGGCTCTGGAGGCTGGCGGGACCGCGTGCACCCGGCCGGCGCCCTCACGGCCCCCAGCTCCAGCCACGGCTCCCCCAGGAGGGCCGCGGGCTCCCCAAAGGCACCTTACCCCCCGCAATCCCGCACCCGTGTCTACATTCCACTCTACACACGCTACACGCTAGACACACTACACTCAGACACTACATACATATACCTCCACACTACACGCACCACACATAAACCACACACACTACACACGCACTACATACATATACCTCCACACTACACACACTACACACAACACACACTGCACATGCTACACACACTATATACATATACCTCCCACACTACACACCACACACACTACACATGCTACATGCTACACGCACACTACGTACATATACCTCCACACTACACACACCACACACTACACACACGCTACATACATACACCCCCACACTACACACACCACACAATACACAGTGCATACATATACCTCCCACACTACACACACCACACACACGCTACACATACGTACATATAAACCCACACTACACACACCACACACATGCTACGTACATATACCCCCACACTACACACACCACACACACTACACATGCTACACACACACTATATACACATACCTCCCACACTACATACCACACACACACTACATACATATACCTCCACACTACACACACCACACAATACACACACAGTGCATACATATACCTCCCACACTACACACACCACACACACGCTACACATGCTACACACACTACATACATATACCTCCCACACTACATACCACATGCTACACATGCTACACACTATGTACACACTACATACATATACCCCCCACACTACACACACCACACACACACTACACATTATACACAGACCACACACATTACACACACACTATATACTACACACTACGCCCCTCACACACAGATGCACCCCAGATGCCCCCTCTGCCAGCACTAGGACGGCCGCCAGCTGCCAGGTTGCTCCCCCGGCCAACCTCGCAGCAGATGGTAATGGGACGGGTGTGGTGGATCCCAGGGTGCAGGAGCCGCACTGGTCTGTCCCGGGGCTGCATGTCCCCGGGCGGGAGGAATGTGGGTGCCTCAAGCTCGAGGGGGCGCCTGCCGGGACCGACTTCCCAGCCCAGGTCCGAGGGTTGAAGGAGCAGCCTGGAGATGCCCCAGAGAGCCCGGAGAGCCACCTGCTTGGAGCGCCAGGGCCAGCCCAGGGCAGTGGTCCCTGGTCCTTCCTGTCCCCCAGGTGTGTCCCTAAGGGCCCAGGGCCGTGGCAGGTTCACCTGTGGGTGCCACAGGGCTCCCACTTCGCAGAGCGCAGAGTCAGCCCTCCTATGGGGAGTCCGACAGAGAAGCTGCGCCCCAGATGCCACCATCTCCTCAGCCTCCCACGTCTCCGTGGTCGGCGCCCAGCCTCTCGCAGGCCCAGGCAAACGGCAGCCTGAGGGGAGCAGAAGCTGCGGGGCCGGGAGGGGACAGGCCACGGCAGGGCGGGAGAGGCCCCCCATGTGTCTCAGCCTCCGTGGCATGTGGGCATCAACAGCCTGCCTGAGAGGGAGGGGGTCCCGGCCTAAAGGAGACCCCTCGCCCCTCCTGCACCCGCCCCGCCATCCATCCCGCCCCTTCTCCGAACCTCCTAAAGCTGGGGCCCTCGGTTCCCACCCAGGTGCCAGGCGGGCAGCACTTCCCAGCCTCCCAGTACTCAGTACATGGACGGGGTCCTGGCTGGCACCTAACTCCTCCGCACGCCACGTGCTCCGCCCACGCAGGGACGGTTCTGGAATGTTCCATGTGGAACCCCACGCAGGAAGGGTCAGGTCCCCGAGGGACAGGACAGCTGCAGTTCAGGTCATGGTAGAGGGAGCAGTCCTGAGGCCTCAGAGGGCACATCCCGGATGGAGAGAGGGCCCACGAGGGAGGGAGGGCGAGTTCACCAAGGCCTGCCCTGCGCTGAGCCCACAGGGGCGGCCGCCACGGCGGGCAGGGCTGGAGGAAGCCTCTGCGCAGCAGAGCAGCCGAGGCCAGGGCAGTGGAAAAGTTCTGGGGACGGAGGGTGGGGACAGTCACACAGCACTGCGAATATACTTGATGCCACTAGACTGCATACTTCAAAATGGTTAAAGTGGTAAATTTTATGTTACATACAATTTAGCACAAATGAAAAAGAACAGGCGAACCTGGAGTGTTTTTTATATATATATATATATTTTTTTTTACTCTGTACTTTCTGTTCATTTTTCTGCAAACTTAAAACTGCCCTAAAAAGTAAAGTCTACCACACAGAAACCTGCACACAGATGTTAATAGCTGCTTTATTCATAATTGCCAAAATCTGGAAGTAACCAAGACGTCCTTCGGTAGGTGCGTGGACACACAGACCGTGCTGCACCCAGACAGCGGGATACGATTTAGCGCTAAAAAGAAATGAGCCGTCAAGCCAGGACAAGGCATGGAAGTGCTCACACGCCTGTTGCTAAGAGAAGCCAACCTGAAAAGGCTACCGGCTGTCGGACTCCAGTCGTAGGACGCCCGGCAAAGCCAAACGATGGAAACAGGAAAAGCTCTGTGGTTCGGCTCCTAAAACAGACAAACGAGTGAGCGGAGAGGAAAGAGCCAAAGGAAGCCCGTAGCAAAGAGCCGACGTCCGACTTTTCCAGCCTCTGACAAGGACCGGAGTCCGCTGAAATCAGTGCGGCAACCCGGGGTGCTCAGAGCACCTTGCGGCCGCTGTCACAAACCCTCTCCCCACCTGAGGGATGGGACGGACGGAGAAGCTAAAGGCAGAGCCTTGAACCTCACTCTCCTCGAATGCGTTTGCTCGACATTTTTACTTTAAAATGGTTCTGTCTGTGTCCGTTTGTTGATTTTAGGTGATAAGATCCTGAGTGCAAGACATCTCTGAGCAGTTCCTGTCACGGCGTGCCTAGCACGGTGTCCCTTCAAGTTCCCAACGCCTTGTTTTGTTTGACGGAGAGGGTGGCAATGCCAGCTTGGCAGCTGGCACAAAGAATATGCAGATGGAGCGAAGCCAAGATCTACAATGCACATCGGCTTGAGGGTACAAAAAAAAAAAAAAAAAAAAGGATAATGATTTTAAAAGGTATAAAGTAAAAACGCCAGTGCTGGTTTTTCACCATCTGACAAGGGCACGATTACCAGTTGGATTCTCCGCTGCTCGAAGCCATCAGTGACCACGAAGTCGGGCCAGATGTTCACAAAATAGGCTATTGTGTAATTCAAAAGAAAGAACGACTTGGCCTCCCCTCAACAAAAATACACATGCTAATAAAACCAAAAACTCCGCAGAAACACCTCCACCCGAGAGTCGTTTCTTTCCCATCAACCTGCGACTCTTTCGAAGCTAGAGCACCTTTGAGAACTATGGGTTCTCAGCCTTCGACAGCTTGCAGGGCCAAGTTGCACTGGTGAAGAGGAGCTGGAGTCTGCCTCCGGGAGGAGGGTTTTGAGGTAGCTGGAGTAAGGGGAGCTGCCTGCGAGGGGAGGTGTAAGGACCACAGAAGCCACGAGGGTGAGGGCCGGCGGGAGGGATGTGAGAGTGCGCTGCGGGGGGGTAGCAGATTCTCTTTCACGACCCTGTTGGGAACTGGCCCCGCTGCTGGGTTGGAGCCCAGACAGCTCAGGCTGCTGTCTGTCCCCTCCGCCCTCCCTCTGGGAGTGGCCTGGCCACCGAAACTTGGCCCGCAGGCAACTGAAGCTCTTCCGACTCAGGCTGGTAGTGGTGGGGTGGGGTCTCCTCGTAAATATTTACAGGGGGTGAAGTTAAAATATCTATTACCCAAAATTCATTGTCCAAGATTAGGTGATTTATACCTTAGAAGAGAGAGTCCTCTTAGATGCAGAAAGAGAAATCACCAAAAAACAGAAATGAGCAAACACAGATTAAGAATGACCAGCAGTCTCCCCTCCGCTTCCTTAGACGGCACTCCCATTGCACCAGTATGAGGTTCCTACGCGGTAACAAATCACCACAAATTTAGCAGCTTAAAACAACACAAGTGAATTATGTCGCAGTCCTGGAGTCAGGAGCCCAACACAGGTGTTGCCGAGTTAAAATCGAAGTGTCACCAGGCCGGGTTCCTTCTGCAGGCTCCAGGGGACAATGTTTTCTTGCCCTTTTCCAGCTTCTAGCAGCCGCCACGTTCCTCGGCTCTCGGCCCTTCCTCCGCCTCAAAGCCAGCGACAGCCAGTGGAGTCCTTTCCACGTGGCGTCACTCTGGCCCTGACTCTCCTGCCTCCCTCCTCCACTCTTAAGGACGCTGTGATTAATTGTGCCCACCAGGGAACCCAGGACAATCTCCCATCTCAAGGTCGGCTGATTAGCAACCTCGATCCCACCTGCAACCTTAATCCTTGGCCACGTAACCTATCTTGCTCACAAGTTCTCTGAATTAGGACACACACATCTTCGGGGCCGTTCTGCCACCCACACCCAGCCAAGGGCACTGCAGGGAGCTGACTTCTAAGTCCCAGGGAGGCTTCTGATTGGCTTACCCACTGACCGTCAAGTCCCCACCAAGCGCAACTTCCCGTTAAGCAGTGAGATGAGGACTGAGGCCTAGAACCCAGGAGAGGAGAGCACCTGGCCCCATGTCCCCATGAGAGCAGCGGGAATGGGCACAGGAAAGCCGCACGCACGCTCCCGGACCAGTGCCGCCCCAGCAGGCATCTCCACCCACAGCCTCGGTTTCCAGTCCTCGCATAAAGGGCCCCGTCGGTTCCCACACAGGGAAACGAGCAACAGCAAAGGGGCAAAAGTCTCTTCCGGAAGAGACTTCCCACAAAGACCAAAGTAACAGGGCGGCCTGGAGCCACTAGGAGAGAGCACCGCCCAGCCTCTTCTCTCGTTCCTCAGAGCCGTGTGCCCGCCTCGGGCCACCCTGGGTCGGGGCTGGGAGGCAGCAGTCAGCTGGACAGACCTGGCCCTGGCAGTTGCCCCCAGCTGGCGGCTGCAGCCCACGCCCATTGGTGACAGCTGTTGGCTGCAACAGGGACCAAAGCAGGTAGGGCATGGGGGGCAGGGCACTGGACTCTGAGAGGCTCTCAGGAAACAAAGCCCACAGCTGACTATGCCCTTGGCCTTGTCACCACCAGACCGCTCAGATGCAAAATGCCCTGTGCTCCGGTTACCGGCCATGTGGCCGGCAGAAACCGGTTCATCTGCTTTGCCCTCGAAGCCCGAGCAACAAAGAGCAGGGATAAGACCTGCCTTGTTAAACACCAGCCGGACACAGGCAAACAGGGATCTTCTTCCTCCCACAAAACATCTCGCTGGCACGCCCAGTGAGGCCCCAGCTCCCCGCACCCTCCGGAACCAGGCAGGTTCACCGCCTCTTTCTGGGGACCCCTGGCTTTGTAGATCAAAGGGGGAGGCAGCCCAGCTCGGGACCCATCCTCGAGCCGCACAGCTTGGGGACGTTGGGTCTCCTCCCGTCCTACCACTGGGATGAGCCCTTGTGGGGCTGACACGACTCCCCCATTCTGTTGTACTTAACTTCACGGTACAGGATAACGCTGCTCCACACATGCATCACGTTCAGGGTTCACAAGTGACAAAAGGACCATCGACTTGCATTTAAAATAAAGGAACTAAGGTTTAGGGCATTAACTCAGTTACTGTGACGTCTGTATTGCGCCTGTACACACGGATACCTAAAGGTTCTCGCTGTCTGCGCTAAAGTAGCAGCTAAGGCACCACAAACCAAAACTCAGATGGGGGGATGGTATTGACAGCACCCAAAAAGCAACACAACTGACCTTGCCTAAAGAGCACATTTTAGTTACAGAAATTGAAAGGTGAAAGGGTGTCAAACGACCCTGCCAAGTATGTCTTGTCCCTCGCTTCCAGAATGCTAGAGCGTGCAATGAGCAACTGTATCAGACTACTGAATTCAGAGTCACTCAACGTGGGTGAAGCAGCCATAAAACAGCGTGTGTGAGCCAGCGTGGACACGGGCTCCGCACCTATAGCGCGGTGCCTTCTGCAACGGCCGGTCCAGAGGGACCAGGGAAGTCACACCGCCACGTCTCGGCCTGTGCAGTCCGTTCAGATCATTCATCGCGTACATCAACTTAAACACCTGCGCAGATTCACGGCCCACGGCTCGGCAAGAGGACGAGCCACCCAGATTGGATAACGCATTTGGACTCTCTGTTCCCTCCTCTGTATTAGCCGTGTGACAGGAGCTACTGCGAGCATGAACTGAACTCAGTCTTCAAGCAGCCTGATTTCTCTCATCCTTTGAGGATGGTTATATAAGTTCCGAAGATAAAGAACGTATTTCAGATTAGATTTCACTGCTCATAAAAGCAGATTTATTAGAGATGCAAGACCAGGGCCCAAGGGACACATGGGATAAAAACACCTATGAGATCAATAGGATGAAAACCACCACTGAAGCGAATGCAGAGATTTCCTACATCATTGCCCTGTGTTGGGGGAAGAGAAGAGCGCAAACTTACGCTTTCTCTCTGTGCTCTGGCCTCTCAGCACACATCAGGAAATGATGCCCGACGCTGCCTGCATCAGCAAGATCAACCTCAGCTGCTGCAAATCCTCACCATCAAGAGCCATCCTCCCCCACCCGGTAACGCTGCAGGAAACTAGCTAATCTTACAAGAAAGGATTTAGGCCTGTGAAAAAGTTGGGGTCCCTCAGCCAGGGAACAGGGGGAGCTGAAATGTTCCCAGGAGATTGTTGTTGCCAGGCAACCTGATCAGCTCGCTCACTCCCCAGAAGCCCTGCAGGGACCCAGGCCCCAGCCAAGCTCTAAAGATAAGAGTGCAAATATGCACAAACCGCATCTGCCTGCAATCAGCTTTCCACCCGATAGACCACATGAACAGAGAGCCAAAAAGCAAAAACGAAACGGTTTTTACAACCTAGCTAAATGTGAAAAATGCAAATGATGGTCTCTAATAATAATAAATGGTAACAAGCACTTACTCTAAGCCAGGCACTCCATGCTTCAGATAATCCTTGCAACAAGTCCTTGAAGTAGGCAGCATGATTATTCCTGTTTCACAGATGGGGAAACTGAGGCACAGGGGAATTAAGTAAGCACTATGTGCCAGGGTTGGTATTTGAGCCCCGCAGTCTATCTGTGCGTGCCATGTTCTTAACCACTACACCTGGCTACCCAAAACGGGCTGGAGAGACCAGAGCAGTGGCAGGCAGGTGCTGCAACACCAGTGGCTCTTTTCTCAGATGCCTTTACACTGAAGACTGGGGACTCTCCACAGACTAAAGCGAACTAGTATGAGAAGCCAGTGGTGACATGGAATTAGCTCCACCTTCTTGCATTTTTAAGAGTCACTTGGTAAAGAGTGTGTATAAAAATGGTGGAGACCCATTAAAAGAGGGGAGGCAGTGTGGCACAATGTTTTTCTGGAGCTGGGGCATCGTGGGCCTGAGACCAAGGTCTGTCCCTCCCAGCTGCATGAACTTGGGAAAGTTACTTCTCTAAGCCTCAGTGTTCCCACCTGTAAAAAGGGGATGACCGCAGTCCCGACTTTACGGGCTTATTTTGTTAGCTAAGTGAATTCATACGTGATAATCAGGAGCTATTTACACAACCACCATAGTTGCTAGTGGATTAAATAATTCTACTGATGAAAACTTTCTTTAGCCATATTCCGAGACTCTGCTCACCATAAACACTCTATACACAAAAAAATGGGCTACAGAAAACAAAATAACTACACTCAGCATACAACGTGCCTTTCAAAGCAGACAACAGACAGCCACTAACAAACTCTATTATCAGTACTAAAAGGTATTCCTCACTTTAATAATCCTTTATTTGCAAAAGTTTTCATGACTCCTTGAAGTGTTTAATATTCACTAATTAATTTTAATGTCAACATTTCTAATGAGGAATTTCTAAAACTAATGCACAGATCTTTTAAAGCACTTTAATCAATCCTAACGGATTTGGAATGGAATTCCCACCCTCTGACAATATGCCCATCACAGAGGCATCTTTGAGAAGCATTTCCCTTTTTTCCCAGATAAAAGAATTAGGTGTCTTCAAGTAGTAAAGAAAGTAGATCCTTCAGATCAAATCACAGGGGTAGCCAACCAGCCCGGCTTCTCATGTGAACTCCACCACGCAGTGAGACAAAGTTTACACCCCAAACAGACCAACTTTTATTATGTCCCTTTCTATTCGTTTTCTAATTCTGAATCAACTCTAACTAGATTGTGGCCAACATATGACACTAACTTCCGATTTCAAGACTCACCGGCTTCTGGCAGGAGTCCTTAGGTTATTTTTAGCAATCTTAAATTGCCTTTTCTTTTCTTTTTTTTTTTTTTTCCTCTCTTCCTTTTTTTTTTTTTTTTTTTTTTTTTTTTTTAAGGAAAGAGCAAGGGCGCTGAGCCCAGGCTGAAGGAAGCGAACTGCTGACGTGCGGGTCCGAAGCAGCGCAGACCACCCGCCCTACAGGCCCGGGAGTGCGAGGGACGCGCGCGCCCCGGGACTGGAAGCACACTTTGGGGGGCTGCGTCCGCGAGCGCCGACACCCCACAAGGTCCCGGTCGCGTGCTCCGACGATCCAGCCAGACAAAGACCGCTAGTTCCCCGGTCCACGGCTCCAGGCAGGCGGGGACCGAGGCTCCCCGAATTAGGCCCACTCCCAGCCGGGGCACCCCCACTAGCCGAGGAGGGGTCCCCGGCTGCCCCTTGCGTGATCCCGGGTCCTCCCCGCAACGCCCCGCTTCCGCTCACGCCCCGCAACCCTGGGGCTGCGGCTGGACTCGGCCCCCCGCCCCGGCCCCTCCCGGCCCGGCGGCTGCAGGCCCACGCGCCCCGCGCGCCCCAGCCCGGCTCCGCCGAGGGGAGCTGCCCAGTCGGCGGCCGGCCCCGCGGCCCCAGCTCCCGCCGCCCCTGCCGGGCCCGGACACCTACCCGGGTCCCGCCGCGGGGGCCGGATTCGCGCCGGTTCTGGGAACCGCCACCGCCGCTGCCGCCGCTGCAGCCGCCTGTGAGGCGCGGCGGGGCGGGGACGCGCGGGAGGCCCGGCACCGTCCCGCCCTCGGCCCGCCCCCCGGCCCGCCCCGTCCGCCTCCGGGCGCGCGGCCCGGGCCCTGTCCCCGCCCTGGGCCCAGCTCCGGGTCCCCGCCGCCCGCCCTGGCCCCGGGCTCTGCCCTTGACCAGAGCTCCGCACCCCGGGGGGAGGCCGGGCCCCTGGGACGCCCCCGCGTTCGCTCGCCGTCTCCGAGCCACCCTCAGCACTTGGTTTCCACAGCTGGGGCTAGGAGGTCACGACCCCAACGTGAGGCCACTGGGCCAGCCGCCTGCGCGACCCCGAGGACGGGGCGCGAGCCCCAGGGCTGCAGGGGGAGAGGCGGGCGCCAGCGCGGGGTCCCGGCGCCCGGAGCCCCCCCGACCGCAGCCCCGGGCCTCACGGCGTCCGCGTCCCCAGGCGCCCGCGGGTTCCTCGGGACGCCAGAGTCGCCGGCTGGGCGCACGGTGACACCTGTCGCTGCAGAAGCTGAGGCAGGGCGGGGCAGAGCCGGGACACACAGCGGTGAGGAAAATGCACATTTATGCTTTAGTGTATTTACTAACTGGATGTCCTGTGGTCCGTGTGCACACACGCTAATGCAGGTGGCACAATGGCCACCCCGCGCCCGCCCTCCAGGCGCCCGGCCCCGCCGGAAGTTGACGGCGTCGCCTAGCAACGACGATGGCGGAGCCGGGCGGCGAGGCGGGCGGGTAAGCCGGGCGGAGGGACGCGGAGTCAAGCAGCCGGGCGGTGCTCCCCGGTCGTACGCGCCGGGTGCCCGCGTCGCCCTCCGTAGCCCCTCTCGGCGCCCCTCGCCTCCACGCCCTCTCCGCCCGCTCTGTCCCTTCCTTCCCGCTTCCTGGGCCGTTCCCCTTCCTCGGGTTCACCCCCACCACCGCCTTGCGTGCCCCTCTCGCTTCTCACCTCCTGTCCCTTTGTCCTCTGTCACCCACTCCCCTACTCCAAGCGCACGAGTCCCTCTAAAACCCGGGACTCGCCGCCCTGCGGTAACCATGGCAACCACTAGGCTCGGCCACTCCCCGCCCCACCTCAGGGCCCGACTATGGGTGCTGCCCAGGACCCAGAGCCGGGCCACCCGTGACCCAAGACCGGCCACCCTGCGTCTCCCTCGCGGTGATGGCGACGGCAGGGGTCCCTGCGGTCACAGAGGGTGGTTAGGTGAAGGTCCCTGCCACCAGGCCTGGCCTGCATATGCTTTGTTTGAAAGGATAGAAACGATTTTAAAGAAGTTGACCTTTTTACCTTAGACATTTCTGTATGGTTTCTTTTTTTTTTTAAAGGTAGGTCTATGTGAATGTACTGACGTGGAAAGACATCCCGGTTACATCAATTGAAAACACTAAATGTAAAACAGTAGGTGTAGTATGATCTCTAATTTAGGGATTGTGTGTGTGTTTAAATGCATAGAAAAAATTGAAAGAACGTAGCCCCAAATCTCTTACTATTACCCGCGGTTGTCTTGGGAAGGAAAGGGAAGATCACAGGCAACTCCCGCTGTCTGTGTCCACACATCTGCGTTAGTTTGACAGAAAAAATGAGCTTGCATTTTCAATTTTAAGAAATATTTTTAAAATGTGACTCAGGAAGGTCTTGAACTACATAAATCACAGAGAAACACGAAGTCTCTAGCGAGCTCGTCCTGATGGTGCCACTTCCTCTACTTTACGTTTCTTTCCCCCAGTTTTGTCCCAGATACAAGTATAGTTGAGGTGGATTTTCTGGAGTGGTCTCATCCTGCTGTTCCTTTAATGTTTTGATAATTGACTTTTTCATTTGTTCATGAAACGCCTCTTTTGTGGCACCTGGGCCCCCTAGTCCTATGGTGAGTGACAAACAGGACAAAGTCATGGCCCACAGCCTGGGGGGAGGCAGAGAAGTAACAGGACATAAATTGGTGTGCAGAATTCGGGAGATTAATGCCAAGAAAAAGAAAACCATCACTTGAAACTGTTCTCTTGTTTCTCTGAGACTAGGTCTGTGCCCGAAGGCCGGCCGGCTTCCGACAGAGAGGAGCAGAACGAGGAGGAAGGCGGCGGGGTAAAGCTCCAGGGGGGAGTTATTCTGGGCTTGCATTTGCTAGAAAGTAAAGAGAATTAGGACTTGGTCAAATAAATCGTATGACGACTCTGTTACCTTGCACTGGAACAAACCCAGTTAAGTTGTGGAGAAACTCATCTTCCTTCTACCCCACTCTCGGGTGTTAATCTTCCTTCTACCCCACTCTCAAGCAATTAGTCAGAAACACCGAAGATATCCGACTCCTGGGTTGCCCTGAGCTTTCAGAACTCATTTCTTGCAATGAAGGGTGCAACACGATTATGAAACTCAGAGAGAACAGAGAAAGTAAAGCATGAAACACGATCTCTCCGGTGTAAACGCAGCCGTCCCACCCGTGTAATCACCCTAGAAAGAAGAACACTTCGCAAGCCCCTTTTCACTTTGTGTCCTGATTTTTCCTCTGCCACACCATTGCAGGTGTCACCGCTAGAGAAGGATGATGGCCAGGAAGGTGAAGCCGTGGGGGGTATGGAACATCCTGAAAGGGAAGACACGACTGAAGGAGAAGTTGCACTGGAAGGGGACCCCGAATTTGAAGGGGACCCCGAATTTGAAGAGGAAGTCATGATGGAAGAAGAATTTGAATTTGATTTAGAAACTGTCTCCCCTGAAGGGCAGGTCAGTTCCGTGGATCTGGCCTATTCCGATGGCAGTCCGCGGGAACCGCCTGGAGGAAGAGGTAGCAGGGAAGACGGGCTTGAAGGCTCCTACAGAGAGGTGACCAGCCCATCAGAATCAAGAGAATGGCGGGTTATCGCGACAGAGCCGTCCCAGGAAGTCCTGAGCTCCCCTGAGCAAATAGGCCAGGATGCTTCTGGATCCACACTGGGCAGATCGGTGAGTGGCCCTGAGCTCTGTTTTGTGCACGTGTCTCACTGCCCACTTGGTTTGTCCCCCTACGTGAGGGACCTAGGGATACACTGGAAGTACAATTCGCAATCCCTGTTAGAAATCTCTTCACTAACTTAGGTCTCAGGGTCCACTATCAAATGTCGAGAGATCCCAGACTCTTCTTCAGTGTCCCCAAGGTTGGTGACCTTCCATAGCCACCATCCATGCACTGGCAACCAGGTCTTCAGTCTTCCAGGGCAGTGTGGTCCAATATGGTGCATTAGTCACTTGTGACTACAGAGCACTTGAAATGTGGCTAGTGAGCCGGAGGTGCTGAGCTTTCAATTTTTTAAGATGCTAATGAAGTTACACTTAAGTAGCCACCTGTTGCTAGTGGCTACCATATTGGACAGTGCAGTTCCAGATAATAACAATGATAATAGTTACATTCTTATGTATTTTTTTTTTATTTTCAAAAATGTTTTAGCTGGGCATGGTGGCACGAGCCTGTAGTCCCAGCTACCAGGACGCTGAGGCAGGAGGATCACTTGAGCCCAGGAGTTCGAGACCAGCCTGTGTAATAATGAGACTCCGGACCCCATCTCAAAAAAGTTTTTTGGCCAGGCACGGTGGCTCACACCTATCATCCTAGCACTCTGGAAGGCCAAGGCAGGAGGATCGCTTGAGCTCCAGGTTCGAGACCAGCCTGAGCAAGAGCGAGCCCTTGTCTCTACTAAAAATAGAAAAATTAGCTGGGCATGATGGCACAGGCCTATAGTCTCCACCGCTACTCGAGAGGCTGAGACAGGAGGATCTCTTGAGCCCAGGAGTTTGAGGCTGCAGTCAGCTGTGATGACGCCACTGCAGTCTACCCAGGGTGACAGAGTGAGACTCTGTCTCAAAAAACAAAAGAATTTAACAACAACAAAAACCTGAATAGTGTCTTCACCTTTGTGTAGGTGAAGTATAGGTCACTTATTGAGCTATAAACCCAATTTCAATCCTTAGGTCTAGTTTCTAGAAAATTCACCAGGAATCAGTTTCCAAATATGATCAACCAGGGGACAGGGACAAACACTGGCTCTCAGTCTTTCGAAGGGATGGGGACTGTGAGAGTGGGAATTGTGTCCAGTGTGTGTACGGACACCTCACCAACTTCTCACCAGGAGAAGCCTTCTCTGGACACTTGGGGGTGGGCCTTTGACTCCGGGTCTCTGTTAATGTCATTATGATTCTGGATGCCTCAGAAATAATTTCTAGAGCCACCATCACGTGAGGAAGGACAGTTAGAAAGAGCACAGGCTGGAGATTGAGAAGCCTGGCATTGAACCTACCCCGCTGGCTGTGCAAACCTGGGCAAGCTCATCTGCTCCTCCTGCAGATGACAGAATGACTAATAGCCGACTTGCGGGGTTATGGTGAGGGTAGCAGGAGACGATGGTTGTAAAAGGTTCTTTGTGAGTAGTGAGGCACTGTGCTGTCTGTCGTTACTAACATTTCTTCTTCAGCAATAACTATTGTCAATAATAATGATTACAAGAGCCTCTTTTAAAGCTAAAATGAAGCCAGGTGTTTTTATCAAGGGAAGATATTTTCTTATTGAAATTTCCCTAAAGGGGGATGGTTTGAAAGAAGAGAAGAAGAAATAGTCTTCTGGGAGGCCCTTGCCCAGAGCTGAGGCTTTCCAGCATGCTTTTATAAGATGCTCAGAGACATTGTTTCCGTCCTCTAGGAGATCAGCATTCAGTATCCAGCATGCACATGCCTTAGTAGTCGCGCTCAGCTGCAGATCCAGACAGGCAGAAGCCGCTCCTAGATTCCCTGGGGGAAGGGTTAGAAGGGTGGGGAACCTGCAGCCTTGGGGCAACATGTGGCCTTTCAAGTGAATCCACATTTTACAGAACAAATCCTTTTATTCTGTGAGAAGTTTGGATTTGGTGAGGGGGCCACACTTGGGGATCTGGAGGGCCACATGTGGCCCCAAGGCTGCAGGTTCCCCACCCCTGCCGGGATATTTTCTATTTTGACCATGTGCAAAAGCCAAATAATCTTTACATCCAAATGATTTTCTGTTACTTGAACATTTATGTTGAATTTTGAACAATTTATCAACCTAAATAACGAACAGAAAGAGTCCCTCTAAAAGAAAATGACGTTTATTCAGGGATAGGGCACTGCGGTGGAATACACGTGCCATAGTAAACTATGTTCACGTGCAGGGAGGTAAAGGAAGATGAAGGTTTTTAAAGGAAAAATGAGGAGGATTACTTAATTGTTTTGAGATAACTGTCCTTGGCTACAAGGATCAGTACCAAGGGTGGCGCCAGTCCAGGCTGGACAGCCACTTGCTGGGCAGATGTCCTCGCAGAAGTGTCTGTTGTATAAGGTTATGATGGCCTGTGAGGAAGGTTTTGGTTTTTGCAGAGTCTTTTGTGATAGTTTTTGTTGTGAGAAGCCTTCCCTGGCTATGTTTTTCAGTGTTTTTTTAATGTAAATAACTCCATTTGATTCTGACAACTTTCACAAATGTAATGAATCAAAACCGAGTAAGTTCTCAGTGGCGAGTAAACCCTCATTGATTCAGTTTTGGTTATTCTTGCCATAGACAAAATCCCAAGAAAAGCTGCAGCAGAAGGTCTTTCCCATGGGGTCCCGACACCGCTTCAGGCTGAGCCGAGGGAGCAGCAACATGTCCTCAGACACAGATGAGCATTTCCTGGGCGTGGAGGAGCGGGAGCCAGGTACCGTCAGACCCATGGGGAGGTCCTGTCCAACGGGATGAGCCACTTGCACATGCTCTTCTGTGCAAGTGATGCCACTCATTTGTTTCTTGTGTTTCCCGTGTGGCTGTGAGCCTAAAGATAAAAATATTTAGCTGAGTGCGGTGGTTCACGCCTGTAATCCCAGCACTTTGGGAGGCCAAGGCAGGAGGATCACTTGAGCCTAGGAATTCTAGACCAGCTGGGCAACACAGCAAGACCCCATCTCTACAAAAAATTTAAAAAGTAGCCAAGCATGGTGGCGCATGCCTGTAGTCCCAGCTACTCGGGAGGCTGAGGCAGGAGGATCACTTGAGCCCAGGAGTTTAAGGTTGCAGTGAGCTATGATGGCACCACTCCAGTCCAGCCTAGGTGACAGAGAGAGACCCTGTCTTAAAAAATATATATATTATTAACAGATATGGATAACATTTATTGAGCATTTACTGTTTTATTTTGTTTGATCTTTACACTAACCAGCCCAAGTAGGAACCATTTTCCATTTTACAGAGAGATATTCTCAGAGCAGTAAGTGACTTATCTGAGTAAATGCCAGAATGGGGCCTTAACACACACTGGGCATCACTGATGGCCGTTTCTCACTGCCTTCTGGTCTCAGAAAGAGGAGCTCTGTGACAGCACCCTCTAAGAGCACATCTGTCTGCTGGGTTTCAAAGGCTCTCCTGGGACCCCCGTCTTTGCACTTGGCTCACGTATCCCAGTTTCGAGTACATGGGAGGGCAGATCGGGAGAGTACCGATTCCCTGATGGTACCAATGCACGGATGGCCCAAACCTTGTGTTAGTTGCAAGTGACATGAAAATAGCACATGCTTAAACTAGTAAAAAACAGAACCGGGATCTCTCCAACTCGGAGGGATAGAAAAGCTGCAACTAGAGTGTCATTTATAATGTCATTTATTTTTCAATCTTACCAGCTATTTAAAAAATCAAATCTGGTCCATCAGTAAGTGACCTCCTTTCCGTTCACTCTATGTATAGAGAAGTCTCCACAAAATAAATTTCCTTCTTGTCTGCTTTTAAAATGTAATCCTCTCTGTGGAGTATGTCGAATCCGTGCACAGAAGATGCTGAGAATGACATTTCTGAACCTGAGCCATTGGGGTGCTTCTCTGTCTGTCCTGCCGCCCGAGGCTGGTGACTCCCGCTGCCAGCTCCCCAGTGGTGTTTGCTGTCCCTTCCCTGCAGTGCCCCTCCTGGGACCCGATGCCCAGCCCAGGGAAGGGGCCCAGCCGGCGTTCCTGGACCGGATCCAGCAGTTAAGCCCGGAGGGCCAGCCCCTGGCAGACAGGATGGACTCCGAGGGGAGCGAGGAGGCCGAGGACGAAGGATCCCAACTGGTGGTTTTGGATCCAGACCACGTAAGAAGACTTTGCTTCTGCCCAACACACATGGAGGAAGACTTCGGCCCATTCCTGAGCTCCCACATGCATGCTCCCGTCTCACCTGTTCCCTGCACAGTTTGCCTGCACTGTTTTGGCCCATGCTCTGCATCCTCTTAGGCGCACATACCTAGAGTCTGCCTTCCTCGGCCTCAGCACCGCTGACACCTGGGCCCCATCTCTCTTTGGGGGGGGCGGGGGCCTGTCCTGGGCATTGTAGGAGGCTGAGCATCCCTGGCCTCTCCCTCAAGATGCGGGGAGCACCCCTCCCTTTGTGCGACGACCACAGGTGTCTCCAGACATTGCCAATTTTGGGGGGTGGGGATGAGAGCAAAATTCCACCCCTCCCCCAGCTGAGAGCCTCAGCCCATGTACCAGCCCCACCGGAGTTCCTTGACTAGCCCTCTGGCATGTGGCACAGGCAAACTGGCTTGATTAAGCCAGTCGGAAGCTGTGGCTCCGGCAGCTGCAGGAAGGAGCAGGGTTGGCCCAGAAAGTTCTTGGCGCAATCGTTGGACACCGCATTCCAGGCTGTCCCCACCCACCTGCCCCCGCGAAACTGGACTGACCTGGGATGACATCCAGCTCACTGTCACTTGGCCCAAACCCGCACTCAGTTCTGCAGTGTCTGGGACGAGACCGGGCGGTGCCTTCGGTCTTGCGGCTTCCCCAGTGAGACCCCCAGGCAGGAGCGGGGCTCAGCAGGAGTCTTCCCCACCCCGCCGAGGGAGCGCTGCGGGACCGCTCAGCCTGGTGGACAGGAACGTAACCGCGTGTGCTCTTCCACCCTTTCAGCCCCTGATGGTCAGATTCCAGGCCGCCCTGAAGAGCTACCTTAACCGTCAGATAGAAAAGCTGAAGCTGGAACTTCAAGAGCTGGTGCGTATCTGTCCGGACTCCCACCCCGCGGGCGCCAACTCGCGTGACCCTGTTTCTCCCTCCCGCGCAGGGCGTGGCCACCAGGCAAAGCCGGGTCCAGCGGCAGGAGCTGGGGGTGAACCTCTATGGGGTCCAGCAGCAGCTGGCCCGCCTGCAGATGCAGCTGGAGAAGAGCCACGACCGCCACTCGGTCGCCGCGTGCCAGAGGAGGCAGAAGGAGGAGGAGCTGCAGGGCGCGCGCGCGCTCCACGCCAAGACCTCCGCGGCCGCCAACCAGGAGCGCAAGAAGTGTAAGGCGGCTCCGCGTCCCCGCGTCCCCGCGTCCCCGCGCGGGGCGTCCCCACCTGCCATCGAGTCCTCGAGGGGTGTCCCTGTGAGGTGTCCCCATGTGCCATGGAGTCCTCGAGGGGCATCCCCACGGGGCATCCCCACCTGCCACCAAGTCCCCGATGGGTGTCCCCACCTGCCACCAAGTCCCTGATGAGTGTCCCCGCAAGGTGTCCCCACGTGTCATCGCGGGGCATCGAGAAAAGCAAGATATATGTGCGTCCTGGAGGGGTTCCCACCACTTTTAGTTAGGGAAGGCGCATAAATATCTTAAAAGGCACATAATTGGGCACAGCGGCAAACGCTGAAACCGCCAGCAGTCGGTACAGAGACTGGGAACCGTGGGGGGGCGAGTCAGGCGTGCGCGGGTCGGGCGGGGTGGGGGTGAGAAGCCCTTGCGAGAGCTTGGAGGCTGCGGCGAGGCAGAGCCCCAAGCCCGGAGTCGGGCAGCCGGTCCGAGAGCCGAATTAATGGGAAATCGGGCGGCTCTGGAATTAGACGCTCCCTGTGACCACAGAACCAAGGATGCCGCACAGCAAACAGCAGCTGCCTCCCGGCTACGGATTGCTTAGGTTTTTACCCTTTGATATTTGCAACTTTCCTTATCTACTCTATTGCCGTCATAGTGGGGAAGTGGTCTAAAGGAATCCAGAAGGAAACGGAGTCACATGTATATCCCAACTGTCCCTGAGAGAAACACTGTGGACCCTGAGACATGCAGGAGAGGTTTCTGGAATCCAGAGCTAGGATAAGTGGGCATCGATCAAGAACCTCTCTCCAGCTACCACCAAATTAACAGGAAACTCCAAAAAGGGAAGAATGTGAAATCACACTGACACTGAAGTGCCACATTCTCCAGATACAGTAGAATCTAGACCAACCTGAAGGAGGACAGGCGCCCTGCCCCCTCCACACCTGCAGCAGAGCCGGAGCAGGGTGCCTGCCAGTGCCCCTCCGCTGGGTGCAAAGAGTGGATGGGCTTCTAGAAAGAGCCAAACACTCTTGTGGACTTTGTGTGCTTTCCCAAGATCAGCAGTGTGCAGCAGCAGCCCTTCAGCCAGGCGAGGGTTGCACCAACTGCACGGCGACCCCGGGCCGGCTGCCATCGTACGGTCCCTTAAGGGAGACATGGGCCCTGGAGAAAGCCCACACCGCCTGCCTCATCTGGGAAGCCCACCGGTGCCTGAACCTTCACATAGAAGTGGGGTCACCATGGCGATCCCCAGAGACAGGAGGAGGCAGGGCTCCCCAGACAGGGCTCTCTCAACCCTGATTCCAGAAAGAGACGGCGTGGCACGCCCCAGTGGCATTCTGGTGAGGTTGCCGAGGACACGCGTCAGTAAGTGAGAGCCGTTAGGGAAAAGCACAGCTGAAATTAAAACATACAGTCATCATCACCAAAAAAGGCACGAAATAGACAAATGAAGAGTGTTGAAAACTGAATTTGTGAACTAAAAGTCCAATTCGGGAAATCTTCCCCAAGTACGGAGCCACACCCAAGACCACAGACACTTTGAGAAGGACATAAAAGACGGGGACGGCAGATGGGAAAACTTATGTCACGAGGCAGACATTTCGGGAGATGAGAGGCAACAGTCAGCGACGGCGGAACAGCTGCGCGAGTTCCGGAAAGACAAACCTTCAGACGTGCAAACTCGCGCAGGGCCAGACAGCTGGGAGAACGACAAACACGCCTAGACATAGCCGGCGGAATTTTCAAATTCCAGAGATTAAGGAGGAAAATGCTGCAGCTTCCAGGCAGGACAGAACCAGATGGCCTGTCCAGGACTGACCCTGGGCTGCCCCTTGGAGGAGCCCTGCCCAGATTCCGGGTGGATTTGTTCTGGGAAGGACCAGGCAGCGTCTGTTTCTTGTTTATTTTTTCTTTTTAGAGCCTTCCAGATTATTCTAGTGTGCAGTCAGGGCTGAGAATCACAGATCTTAAATATAAGTGGCAGTGTGTCGCCGCCGACCGAGTTCTAGGGGACCTGCAAGCAGGGGTCTGCGCCGCACTGCAGCTGCAGAAACTTGGGAAACTACCGGCGAAGGGAAGTCCACACGTGAGGGTTTCCAGGCAAGTAAGGCAAAAGAAATAGGAAGAAGAAATTAATAAAGATCACAAGCAGATGCTGGTCAAGTAAAAAAAAAAAAAAGAAAAGAAAGGAAAATAAATTGATTTGACAAATAAAACCACTTATTTTTTGAAATAACCAATAAACTTAACCTTCCGGGATGTCTGACAAGGAACAAAAAGGAGATGATACAAGCAGCAACGTTGGGAGTGAGGACAATTCAGGTGAGTTTTTTGGTTTTTCTTAATTTCTAGAAAGCTATGCCATGTACTGGTTTCATCAAAAATGGTGTCAAAAATCTGTTTGCTCTAAAATCCAAGTATTTGAAGATGCTATGGAAGAGTCCTAATAACACCCCCCTACACAAGGAACAAACACTTCTGGTGTTATTCAGCCGTCCAGCAGGTGGAAAGTTCAGGAAACTCTCGGCAGGCTTGTCTAGGATGCCTAGTGTCCCGCTCACTGCAAAAGCTGACAAACAGAACCGAAAGCTGTAGAGCTGTCCCACTTAGGAGGTGTGAAAACCCTAAAATAAATTGGCGAATTACATTCAGCAAGGTATTAAAAGAAAAATACTTCATAGCCAAGTAGAATTTACTTCTGGAATTCAGGAATGATTTGCTGTTAGGAAATCTACTAATTTAAAACGTTGTATTTATAAACTAAAGGAGGAAAAAAGGTTCTGTGGGTGGATGCCAAACGGGTGTTTGATAAAACTCATCGTGCATCCCAAACTAGGATAGAAGGAAAGTTCTTCATAAGTTTTTATCTGAAGCCAACAAGAAAATTTTCCTCGGTAGAAGGCACTGGATATCACAGCAAAAGTCAGGAACGAGATGGGCAAGTCTGCTGGCGCAGCGCCCAGCATGGTTTTGGAAGTTCCAACAATGCAAGAGAACAGGAAAAAGAAATGAGATACAGATTTTGAAAATGAAGTGCTGAAATTCTCATGCTCTCCTAGTGAAAACAAGCCCACAGGAACAGGAGAAACGGATGAAGCAGCCGGATACCAGAGCTACAGCTTTCTTCACCGGTAACACCCAGTTAGGAAGTATAATTTTTAAAAATCTCATTCATAATAGCCGTCACAGCTAGAAAGACTTAGGAATGAGTCTAACAAGGAAGGAGTGAGCCTATCTGAAGGAAAACAATAAAGTTTTACTAAAGGGCATAAAACGAATTTAAATAAATGGAGCGACCACGTTACTAGATGGGAGGATGCATAACGTAAGAACGTCATTTCCCTCCAGGTTAGTAATAAGGTCAGCGCAATTCCAATGAGAGCCCATGATGGGATGTGTTGGGTGAACTTAAATTTATGTGACATAATTGTTTACTTATTATGAAAAAGTAATGATTCAAAATTCAAGATCTCTGCAGTGAAGTCCTTTATCTACCCCCCCCCCCAGCACCGGGAGGTGGCAGGCACCATCGATCCTTGTGCATCTTTTAAAGATATTTTTGCGTGGATGAGCAAAGTCACAAGGGCATGTGTATATGTTTCCTCTCTTTTTAAAGACTTAAAACAGCTGCATGTTATACCTACTACTCTGTTCCTTTTGTCGCTTAACAATGTGTGCCGGAGATTATTCCGTATCAATACATAAAAGGCCTCTGTTGTGAACACATTGGTCTAAGATCAATGATATATCCAAGATGTATATCCTGGATATACCTAAATGCACAGGTATAGCCAAGAAAATTTTGAAAGGGAAGGATAACGAAGGAGGTTTTGGGTATCAGGTACCAAAACATAGTATAAATCTGTCATCATAAAGACAAAGTCAAACTGGGAGGAACGCAGGCACGCAGATCCAAGGATGGCAGGCTCTCCAAGAGAACTTGGAGGAAGTTGACTTCAGAATCCATTAACGGCCTTTGCAAACAGCATAAATGTACAAGTCGCATTTTTAAATCACCAAGTCTTTTTTGATCATTCGGCTAACTGAAGGATAAATTCCGAGATCCTTCTTTCACTGTATATGACAACTAAGTGTCGGGTCGAGCAAGGATCCAAGAACACTGCAGGGGCATCGGGAGAACACGTGGGATCACGTTTATCACCGTGGCGGGAGGAAGGTCTCCCTAAGCATGGGGAGGGCGGAGCCCGGAGAAGAGGACAGTGACAGGTTTGATTATATAAAAACAATAAACATACCTGTCAAAAAAGCACAGCAAAGTTAAAAGACAAATGAAAATTGGGACAAACGTTTGAAATATCCTTGGCAACACCCATATCTCCTGTATAAGTCTTCCGTTGCTTCACAGCAAATTGCCACACACTTAGGGGCTTGAAACAGCCACCGATTACGTGATGCATTAGCTCACAGCTCTGTAGGTCAGAAGTCCGGTGTGGCGCGTCCGGGTTCTCTGCTTGGGACATCACAGGGCTGGAATCAGGTGAGGGTGGACTGAGTTCATGCGGGGCCGTTCTGGGGAAATCCTCTTCCAAGCTCATTCGCGCGGTTGGCAGCATCTCGTGTCTGGTACCTGTAGGGCTGAGGTCCCCACTTCCTGCTGGCAGCCAGTGGGGGCCTCTCAGTGCCCAGAGACCACCCTGTTCCCTGCCGTGGGAACCCCTCCATCTTCAAGCACCAGCAGGGGATTTCTCCCTGGTGGAATCTCTCTCACCCTTGGAATGTTCCTGATTCACCCTTTGCCACCAGCTGGAGAAAATGCTCTGGTTTTAAAGGGCTCCCCACTGAGGTCAGACCCACTGGTCATCTCCCTCTGGCCATAGGACATATCATAACTGGGGAATAATGCCAGGGGGCAAAGGTCAGGGAGCTATTGGAAGGTTCTGCCCACGCTGTTTTGTTGTATATCCCAGTGGAAGAGTAGCCAGGGTGGAGGCCAGAAATTCAGAGAGGGAAGAAGACCCCTGGCAACTAAACTGAGCGTAGGTTTGCCCTCACTGGGGGTTAAAGGAAGGAAAGTTAAAAAGGATAGTTGAGATACCAGCTTTTAGTTACTCAACCAGCAAAGAAGAGAGGCGTCGAACTTGGTGCTCTCAAGGAAGTGTGGACATGCACGCTCGCGCGGCTTGGCTGGGGCGAGTTAGTCTGCGGGGTGGCCCTGCAGGGCACCACAGACCTGGGGCTTAAACAACAGGCATTTGTTCCCTCACAGTTTGAGAGACTAGAAGTCCAGAGTTCCAAAGTGGAGGTGTCGGCAGGGCTGATTCCTGCTGAGGCCTCTGTCCACGGCTTGCGGACGCCGCCTTCGCCCTGTGTCCTCACGTGGTCGTCCCTCTGTGTGTGTCCGTGTCCAGCCTCCTCTCCTTATGAAGACACCAGTCCTACTGCGTTAGGGCCCAGCCTAATGTCCTTATTTAATCACCTTAATCACCTCTGTAAAGACCCTGTCTCCAAATACAGGCACGATCCGAGG
>RJWJ010016756.1:0-33979 GCA_004363605.1 Indri indri | reverse complement strand
GGGGTGGAATACTGTAGTTGGGTTTTAGAACTGACCTGGGAACTATATGAAATAGATTAAGGAGAGACTTAAGATGTAAATTAGTTAGAAAACTAGGAAATAATAATGGAGCCTAAACTAGAATAGTGACTAGAACAGCAATCGGTCAGATAGTGAATGTTAGTCACTTCCTGTGTGCTGGGCATTGTGCTGCTAATCACTGGATACATAGCAGTGAACAAGGAAGATAGGGTGCGTGCTCTTTGATTACACATATAGTCTATCATGGAAGCAGATATTCAGTAAAACAACTACAGCTGTTACTAATGCTATGAAAAAAAAGGGTGGGGGATCCTTGTAAACAGGGCACAATGCATGCAAAGGCCCTGACGTGGTTAAGAACATGGCATGTTTGATGAACAGAGGCGGTTAATATGGCTAGTGGAGAGGAGAGTCTCAAGATGAGAGTAGATTGGAAAGAAACTTTAGATGAAAAGCAGTGATTAAAGAAATAATTGACCATGCGTGATGGCTACCACCTCTAATCCCAGTGCTTTGGGAGGCTGAGATGGGAGGATCACTTGAGGCAAGTAGTTTAAGACCAACCTAAGCAACATAGCAAGACCCCATCTTTACCAAAAAGAAAAAAAATGAGCCAGGTGCAGTGGTACAGGCCCGTAGTCCCAGCTACTCAGGAGACTGAGGCTGGAGGAGCCCTTGAGCCCAGGAGTTTGAGGCTGCATGAGCTATGATTGTGTGTCACTGCACTCCAGCCTACGTGGCAGAGCGAGACCCTGTCTCCAAAAAAAGAAAGAAAGAAATTGATAGGACTTCTCAATTGGAGAAGAATCAGATAACCTAGGTTTCGAGACTGGATGTTTCATTATCATTTTTTATGATACCAAATATATATTAACGTATAACTAATTGCTATCTGGAAATAATGTTTCTACTTTTGAAAAGCAGAATATAGAGACCTTGAAGGTCAGAATTTTAATATGTTTTGTACAGATTGTTTCATTTGCGCTAATCAGAGTAAAATCATGAGTATGTGTTGGAAAATCTATTCTTTAGATTAGCAACTTCAGGTAAAAGTATCAGACGTGTACTTCCTTTGCTAGTGCCAATGGGAATGAAATTTCCTTGTTTCTAAAGTCAAACATCAGCAGGAAACACAAGGAGTTTATTGGGAGACCATAGGAAACACCAGTTGCAGGAATTTAAAAACAAAGGACTTCTTGTTTAAGTAAGATGGCACATTTCCCTATTTTTAGTGGCTTTTAAAAAATGGGATTTATTTAGATAACAGTGATAAAGAAAATAGAGAATAAAATTTGTCCATGTAAAGTAATAGTCATGGATTAATTGTTCCTTATGTTTGCTATGAACGTGTGCTTACAGCAAAATTGGTTATAAAAACACAAGGAACATTGGTACAGGGGGCCTTGGTGAAGAAAAAGAAAAAAAACAGAAAGAACGTGATTTTGACACAAATCCTGGGAATTTTATGGTTTAGTTGGCTCTATTCTATATTTACCTTGTTTTTAACTTTTCAAGCTTCTCTTAAAGAAAAATTTAAAATAATTGTCTTCATAGATTTAGTTTTGTACTATTTTATTGGTAGCCTAACTTAATTTTTACATTTTCAACAAAATTCTATGAACTCATTGTCAATAGACATATAAAATAGGGATAACACAGAGATTATATTATTTCCATAAAGGTATTTTTATTAACTAGATTGGTTACATTTGGATTAGGAGCTCTGGAATTAAATAATTAATTATATAGTCATTAATGGCTTGAATATTTATGTTTTAAAGTTGGGAATGCTGTCAGAAATTTTAGTTCATAATATTCCAAGGAATGATTTTGTTGACGATATTCTAGTTTTCATCAAATCAGTGATTACATTAAAAGGCTGGGCAATATGTGATATCTTTAATGAAGATAAAAGACAGTTGATGTTCATGTATAAAAACCCATATATGCATACCTATGTACTATACACTTTTAAATATATGCTCTTAAATATTATATGTGCGTACATAGATATTCTTCCATCAGCTGACTGATTTCAGGTTACCCTACTTACCAAGGGTGGTGCTTGCTTTTTCAACCTGACAAATTAAATGCAGCAACAGCCCTCTTCAACCTGATCACAATTTGGAAAAATACAAAATGCGGATTGGTTGATGTCAAAAAGTATTTTAGATTGGGGTCTTCACAGTCTGGCCTCCCTCCCCCTTCTCTAAAATTCAGTGGTCATACAGGTTATAAAGTATACAGCTCCAGGGAGTGTCCTTAGAGTTAACGGCACAAATATACACAGCAGCCCTGAATTTTATTTATAGTTTTTATTAGATTGTATCTATTACTGATGCTTCTTGTAGTAAGTTTACTTTGTATGATCATTATATAGTCAGCCCTCAGACAGAAAAATAGTATGTAAATAGTTGTTATGCTGTATTGGGTTTTTTATTCATTTTTTTGAACTGTATTATTATTTCTTTTACTGTGTTTTTTTTCACCCCAGTGTTTTCTGTCTGTGGTAGGTTGAATCCATGGATGCAGAACCTGTGGCTACAGAGGGCTGACTGTACATTATGAAACCTTTTTCTCCTTTATATCATTATTTGTTGAGCACCTGGTGTAAAGTGTGTTCTAGAAGCTAAAAGGATTTTCATAAATGCAGAATATGGTATTCTCCCCTCCAGGATCTTACAGTTTGGTTGGTAAAATGGGATGTAGGTCATGTATAATACAAGACAAGAGGCACAAACATAAGAGCAACGTAGATAGTATGGGTCTTGGTAAATAAGAGAGGGTGACCCAGAAATACCTAAAATTCTCTATGTAGAGCATAGATCAAACAGATACATAAAACTAGATTTTTAGGCCCCGTTAATTAACATTACTGTTTTTACTTTTTTCGTTAGCATGTTGGCAGATAAACTGAACATGACTCCAGAAGAAGCTGAAAGATGGATTGTAAATTTGATCAGAAATGCAAGACTCGATGCCAAGATTGATTCTAAATTAGTGAGTATTATGTTAGTTATGCTATATACTAAATACCAATTGCTGATTATCTTGTATTTTTAGAAATTTTTAGTTAGGACATTTTATTTTTTTTAAGAATTTATTTTGTTTTAATGTATAATAGTTCTTTGAAGACAACAGCAACGTCCTTGCTAGATACATGTTGTCATCTCTATACAGTGTATAAAAATATTTGCAATAGTCATGTAGTGTTGTTATATCATGCTCATTAATTACTTGGGAAACTCAGTCATTATCATTATAGGATCGATTTCCTTCTGTTTCATTTTAGGGCCATGTGGTTATGGGTAACAATGCAGTCTCACCCTATCAGCAAGTGATTGAAAAGACCAAAAGCCTTTCTTTTAGAAGCCAGATATTGGCCATGAATATTGAGAAGAAACTTAATCAGAATAGTAGATCAGAGGTAAGAACCACACATTTTCTACTCTGTTTAGGATTTAGGAACAATGTAACATAATTGTTATATGACCTTTTTTTGAGACAATATCAGTATCAGTTGTACCTGATTTTTATTGCTATTTAAAGGTATGAGCATTTTGTTTAAGAAATTACTAAACTGAAATGAATTTTTTCTTAGATATAATTATATGCATTAGTCAAAGAAACTGAAAAAAATTGTGTTGCTCATTTGTTATAACTATTTTTCTTCTCCTTTTAGTCTTCCTGTGTGACTTCATTAACTCATTTCCTCAGGGTTTTCAACACATCATTTTGATACTGGCAGATGATAACTTACATGTGTAGCCCTCTTTCAAGTGCTTGAAATGTGTGTTCTTTCTAAATCTAAAGAAATAGTTTTGTAAAAACGTTGATCTTATTATATCTGTTAGTGCTGATCTTACACAAATTTTATTTCTTATGTTCATATCAAAATAATCACCCCTTTTCATAGAGATCCTGCATATTATATGTTGAAGGAACTTGAATGGCTTTATAATTTTGGAATCCTAAACTGTCTTTAATGCTGTTTAGATGTTATGATTATGTGTAACTGGAGGGCAGAAAGTCTTTAGGAAGCAGTTGTGGGACTTTCAAAGACCCCATTTGATTGAAATTTTAGGGACCGATTGGTGTCCTTCAGAACAATCCTTTAGTTTCAAAAGAGAAAGACTCATTAGATTGGAATTGCATATTTCAACCAAGTCTAGGATAGCTGAGCCTGGAAAATAACTTATATGATTTTTTTTCTGTATGCTTCAGGATCAATTTGTATTATTGTTCCAATGTTGGTGATAACAATAATTGTTATATTGTGTAATTGGCCTGAAGATATATCAGATAATATTTTGATGTGTTTGTTTTGTTTTAAGTGGGACATCTGACATTTAGTAATTGCAGAATTTAAGATCTTAGACTGGTTTGACAGGAGTGGTGCTAAAGTAAATGTTGTATTACTTTTTTCTATGTTAGCATTTTTAGAAAGTATTTTCTTTTCACCCTGTCAATTTTTCTCTGTATATTTTAGGCTCCTAACTGGGCAACTCAAGATTCTGGCTTCTATTGAAGAACTGTAAAGAAAAGATGAAAAAACTATAAAAGAAAGATGAAATATTAAAACCATTATAATAAAGGGTAACATACATTTTAGAAATAATTAAATATTGAATATAAATTTTGGAGAATTTGAATAAAATTAGCTGTGGTGCATTTTATTTTGCTATGAATTTTCTTATATGTGCAAGTGTCTGTGTTTTTAACTTTTTATTTTGAAATAAAGAAGTTACAAAAATAATACAGAGAGGTCCAGGTAGGTTGAATCCAGTTTCTCCCAGTTTTTTCATCTTGAGTTACTTAGTACAATATGAAAATGAGGATATTGACATTGGTACAATATGTGTAAGTAGTTCTGTGCCATGTTATCATATGTGTAGATTTGTATCACAGACAGCTTCAATCAAGATACAGAACTATCATCATCCCAGAGATCTCCCTCATGCTACTTTGTAGCCACACCTACCCCTACCAGTTCTAACCCCTGGTGGTCACTAATTTATTCTTCATCTCTATAATTTTGTCATTATGAGAATGTTATATAAATGGAATTATACAGTATGCAACCATTTGAGATTAGATCTTTTCATTCATCACAATGCCCTTGTGATACATCTGAGTTGTCATATATATCAGTAGTTTCTTCCTTTTTATTGCTGAATAGTATTTCATGGTACCACATTGTTTAACCATATTCCTATTGAAGGATATTTTGGTTGTTTCCAGTTTGGGGTTATTACAAATAAAGCTATAGTTCCTTAATTTCCTAAAATGGCTCCTTAGTCACTCACTGTACAGACACTAAATAGAAGTATAAGTTGAATTTAATAAATGCCTCTCTAAATGTTAAACACACACACACACACACTGTTTACTCGATACCCATGGTATTTAGTATAAAGCCCTCATAGAGTCTCTTTTACACAGAAATGGTTTGATTTTTCACTTTGGTTACTGAACTAAAACACAGTCAGATAGTAGAAATTTTTGTTTTTGCTCTCAAGGAGTGGTACAAAGATAAAAGATACATGCATATTGTTCTTTTATTTGACATCTGATCAGGCCACCATCAAGGTTAAGTTTAGAGACTACAGTAATTAAATTGCGTCTGTCATTGAAAGAGCATAGAGACCTCCCAATACTCAGAGCAGGGGGTCCACAAACTTTTCCCGTAGAATACCAGATATTAACTGTATTAGGCTTCACAGGCCATATGTTCTTTGTTGCAACTATTCAACTCCGTCATGTAGCACAAAAGCAGCCTTTGTATGTAAATGAATGCTGGTGGCTGTGTTCCAATAAAACTATTTACAAAAACAGGCCAAGGGCCAGATTCGTCTTGCTGTGGTTTCCAACCCCTGACTTGGGGTGTTGGTACTTCTAAGCTGCAGTCGAAAAGTACTGAAACTAGAGGGAAGCTGACTGGTGAGAGTAAGCCAAGTGCTAATTATTTATTCTTCTGTAACCAGTGTTGTAGAAATGCTAAGTACAGGGCAGGAAAAAATATAGAGAAATATAAAGAGGATTATTGGTAGTACAAAATGGTCAAGATTTATGGAGAAAGTACCAAAGAGTGACATCAATAACAAGATAGACCCTTATGTGTAGGAGCTAATTCCATGAATCAGAAATCCCAATCTATAACAAATAGAGCTGTAATTATACAAAACTATATAAAATTGCATACATTACACAGGCAATGTGGAAATGAGAAGGATGTTAAGATCCCCATGTTTCCCTCTTCAGTAACCCAAGGGGCCAAAAATTCATAGATGGAGACATCATTAATATTCACTCTTTGTTTTAAGACTATTAACACAACCAAACTACATTAAATAGCAAATAAAGATTTCTAGATGATTACATAGCCCAGCAGTTAAAAATGGTTATTAATTGTGCCCTAGTGGACAAGTATATAGAAACCCAGGTAGGAAAGATAGGAAGCTAATAATAAACATTTATAATGTGTCAGACATTTGAATGCCTTACTTAAGCCTGCAGGTACTGAAAGTTGAGTGGTACTATTTCTGAATTCTTGAGAAAGCATACTCACCATGGTTGCCCAAGGTCATACCTGGTAAACCTTAAAACAAGGAATAGAAAACAGTACTCTTCATTTGTGTCACACTGCCCCTCACATCATTGTTGATTTGTTTGCAATCCTTTCAGATTAAATTTGCAAAGGGTTAAGGGATACATGTTTGCTAAGTTGTGAATGAAGGTGTTGATCCACCAAACTCAACTCGTGTCAGCAGCATCATCTTCCAATAAGAGCAAAGGATACTCCATTTTTTTTCTACTGATATACTCATCGGATACTAGAGGCCCCACAAAAATACTGATTAGAACATACAAAACTCTGAAGAACATCTCTGATTTTTTTTCTAGTTATACTCTGCTTCTTCAAGGTTATCCATTAAATGAATAATTAATGTTCACTTTTCCTACCACTTTTTGTTTTTTACATACCTCTGCCCTTTGAACTTGAAAGATGATGTCACTATGGATTACTAGTATCGATCAGGAAAAAAAATGTACATGTAAATAATGGCCATTTTCATTCATTGTTAGAATGCACTTTTGAAGTTGGCATAAAAACCACTTGGTTCTGGATTTAACCTTAAGTTCTGATAATAGGTTTGATAACAGGTAAAATATTGCAGTAAGGTGTTGAGCACAAAATAAGTACTTACTAATTTGCCTGTGTGTGTGTTTATTTGTTTTTTGCCCTTCAATAAATAGACTCTCCTATGTGTCAGTAGCTTTTACAAACACATCGAAGAACAAGTGTTCGTGAAGCTTACATTAAAAAACGTTGCTGTGGCTGGACATAGTGGCTCATGTGTATAATCCCAACTGTTTGTGAGGCCTATGCAGGAGGATCACTTGAGCCCAGGAGTTCAAGACCAGCCTGGGCAACATAATGAGACCCTATCTCTAAAAAAAATTTAAAAATTAGCCAGGCATGGCAGCACCTGTAGTCCCAGCTACACGGAGGCTGAGGCAGGAGGATCACTTGAGCCTGAATTCAAAGCTGGAGTGAGCTGTGATCGTGCCACTACACTCCAGCATGGATGACAGAGCAAGACCCTGTCTCAAAAAAAAAAAAAAAAAAAAGTATACTTTAAATTTTTGTCCATGCATTCACAAACGTGTTTATGCTTTTTATGCTATACGCACATATGTGTGTGTGTGTACACGCACGGTTGACCCTTGAGCAATACAGGGGTTAGGGATGCTGACCTACGCAGTCAAATCTACATATAATTTTGACTCCCCAAAAACTTAACTACTAATAGCCTACTGTTGACCGGAAGCCTTACTAACTACATAAACAGTCGATAAACACATTCTATATGTTATAGGTATTATATACTGTATTCTTACAATAAAGTAAGCTAGAGGAAAGAAAATGTTATTAGGTTATTAAGTATGAAATGTCCAATTTAAGTACTAAGTTTGACATTTGATGTCCCTGACATTGCACTTTTGACACTTCCTGTATTTATTGTGAAGGTACATCCTCATTCTTTGAAACGCATGGTTTGGCTTATGATTATCTTTTAAATTCTTTTTTGGAGCATTTTTTGTGAAACTATGGATAAGCCAAAAATTAGTGTTATTTTTGAATGAGTTTGTCGTGGAACCAATGCTGCGCAGATAGCTGAAAATATCAATGAAATGTTTGGGAAGGAGTGGCTAATGAATGCACAGTACATCGATGGCTTGAGAAGTTCCATTCTGGTGATTTTATTCTTGAAAATGAGCCATGTGGGTGACCTGAGACCAAGGTGGGTAATGATGAGCTGAAAGCTGTAACGGAAGTGAACCCATCTCAGCCCACACGGAAATTAGCAGCAAGGGTTGATGTTACTATTCCAACAATATTGGACCATTTGAAACAAATCCACAAGGTAAAGAAGCTGGATAGATGAGTTCTGCATGAATTAAATGAGCATCAGAAGAGAAACCATCTTGAAGCTTGCCTTTCTTTGCTGTCATGACTAAAGGCAAACCATTTCTACATCATATTGTTACATGTGATGAAAAATGGATTCTTTTGGACAGTTGCAAGCATTCAGCACAGTGTTTGGATAAAGATGAAGCGCCAAAATAGAGTCCAAAACTGAATATTCATCCAAAAAAGCTGTGTCTGTTTGGTGGTCTAACGCTGGTATTTCCACTACAACTTCATGAAACCTGGTCAATCGACGACAGCACAAGTCTACTACAACCAATTGAATAAAATGATGAGGATGCTTGTGATGAAGCAGCCAAGATTGGTCAATAGAGGCAGGCCAATCCTCTTGCAGGACAATGCTCTATCATGTGTTGCACAAACACTGCTCAAACTACAGCAGCTGAACTTGGAAACTGTCATCCACCATATTCACCAGACCTTGCGCCAACTGACACAACTTCTTCCAGACTTTGGACCACTTCTTGCAAGGAAAAATACTCAATTCTCAACAAGCTGTGGCAAACGCCTTTCATCACCACTTGCTCGCCAGGCTTCTTTGCTGCCAGCATAAACAAGCTACTGTTAAAATGGCAAAACCGTGTCAGTAGTTTAGGCACATACTTTGATTACTTGTACTACTTGTTCGAGATATAATAAACAAACTTTTGATTCAAAATCACATTTCATGTTTAATGACCCAATATTAAGAAAATCATAAGTAAGAGAAAAGATATTTACTATTCATTAAGTGGAAGTGGATCATCCTGAGGGTCTTCATCCTTGTCATCATCTTCATGTTGAGTAGGCTGAAGACAAGGAGGAAGAGGAGGATTTGGTCTTGCCGTCTCAGGGTGGCAGTGGTGTCAGAGGCGGAGGAGGTGGAAGGAGAGGCAAACACACTTGGTGTAACTTTACAGAAACACATAGTAATTTCTGCCTTTTGCTTTTTCATTTCTATAAAAATATTTTTATATGGTACCAATTCCTCTTCCACCATTTGCTTTAGGTTCAGTGCCCAAATCATAGAAGGGCCCATGTCAAAAGCAGTCTCAAATAATCAGAACCCTTCTACCAGAATGTCAACCTATATCTTCCTCATCATCTGGCACTTGTTCAGAAGCACTCATCTCTATCAAGTTATCTTCTTTTAATTCCTCTAGTGTTGTCTATTAGCTCTTGAGTTTCTCCACAATCCATAACTTGAAGCCCTTCATTCCCCACCTTTTTTGCCATATCCACAATCTCTTACATGATTTGCCTTATTGGCTCTGTTGTAACTCCTGTGAAATCATGCACATCTGGGCACAGTTTTCTCTGGCAGGAACTTATTGTTTCAGGCTTGATGGCTTTCATGGCTTTTTCTGTAACAATAATGGCATTTTCAATGGTATAATTCTTCCAGACTTTCGTGGTATTTTCTCTATCAAGCTTCTCTTCCATAGCGTTGACAATACTTTGCATAGAGTACTGTGTATAATAAGCCTTGAAGGTCATTATGACGCCCTGATCTAGAGCCTGAATTAGAGACATTGTATTGGAGGGTAAGTAGACCACTTTGATTCCTTCGGTATTGAACTCAAGGGGTTCTGGATGGCCAATGGCACTGTTTAATATCAAAAGAAATTTAGAAGGCAGTCTCTTACCAGCAAGGTACTTCCTGACTTCAAGGACAAAGCCTCAATCCAGAAAAAGGGTACAAGTTTCCCAGGCCTTCACGTACAACCAGAAGACTGCCAGCTAGTGTTTACCTTTTACCTTCAAGACTCAGGGGTTAGTGGCTTTATAGATGAAAACAGGCCTGATCATAAACCAGACTATATACAGAAAACAGTAGAGTTTAGCCTATCCCTTCCTGCCTTAAATCCTGGTGCTCACTTCTCTTCCTTACTGATAAATGTTCTTTGTGGAATTTTTTTTCCAGAATAGGGCACTTCAATCTGCACTAAAAACCTGTTCAGGCAGACATCTTTCTCCTCAATGATTTTCCTAATGGCATCTGGGAACTCATCTGTTGCATCTTGTCAGCAGAAGCTGCTTCTCTTCTCTTGACATTTTTTGAAGCCAAACCTCTTTCTGAAATTATCAAACTATCCTTGGCTGGCATTAAATTCTCCAACTTTAGATCCTTCATCTTCCTTTTAACTTATCATGTAATGACTTCACTTTTTCTCAAATCATATTAGCGTCTATAGATACGACTTTCTTATAGCAATCCTGCACCTACATAAAAGCTGCCTTTTCAATATGAGAACCATGGCAGATCACTTTTTACTACAGTATGCGACTTACTGGAGAGATGAACTGCTCACAAGGAGATGATTAGTGTCACATGACATTTCAAGCACATACAACAGATGTGAGCCCACCGAAATAGCCATAGGAGGTGGAGGTGAAATTATTAGAGTAGTACAGTATATACTACAGTAAATTTTATGCAGTTATTTAATATTGCATCTTTACATTTGTTTACATTTCTCTCTATTGTTAATGGCACCATGTACAGTCTGTAAATGTGTAAGTTGTGATGAATTTTAACTTTTTATAATTTGTGTATATTTTATGGTAGTAAAAGATAAAATAGACTAGTATCTACATATATTTTATGCATTCATGACATACATTTTTCTTAATTTTTTCAGTATTTCTAGGCTATGTGTTTTGTCTGTGATTTTTTCCAATTGTTATATTGTTCAAAAGTCAATTGTAGTTGGCTAATGCCTGTTCTAGACTGTCATTTTCATTTGTTTATGGATGATACCTGTCTTATTCACTACCGAATCCCTAATGTCAGGCTCATATTAGGCCCTAAATAAATTATTGAATGGATAAATGAATGAATGTTCAGAATGGTATAATGGAAAGACTACAGACTTGAAGGTAAAAGGTTGAAAAACAAGTGTACTTGCCAGAAAACTTGTTCTTTCTGTTATTATCAAGTGATCTTGACCAAACTTATGTATTTTCTTATTCTTTGATTTCTTAATCTGTCTAATGACAATGTTTACTGCTTTGATGCCTGGCTATTTGGGATTAAGCACCGATAAATAAATAAGTAAACAACAGAAAACCCCATCACAGCCCTTCTCTCCGTGAGTTTGCAGTTTAAGCCTGGGTGAGACAGACGAACATAAGATAATATGGTAAGCGCCATCGTATGTGAAAACAGACTTAGGAAGTGCTGCTGTAAGATACATTCTGTTTATGGTTAAAGTTAGCTGAGGACTTGTTAAAACTGTCCAGATATGGCAATTTATGAAAAGTTTCATAAAGGTTATCTTTCTCTTGGTCTTGACTCTGGTAATGGTGGAAGTAAAAATGGAGAGAGGCAGATCTTACATGTTTTCCCTCCTCTCACCTACCCAGTTGTCAGGACAACAGCTGGACAGCATACAAAACTATTGGACTTCCAAATTCACAATACTCTGAACTCATTTGTTTGCCGGCCTACAGTTGATCCTCCAATATGCCCACTGTTTTGCTTTCCAGCTGGTGGATGTGTGAACAAAGGAAAGTGGCACAGGTATCCTCAAATGCCCTTGAAGTACCTCGAAGAGGTCACTTGGGAAGTAAACCCTTTTGGTTCTCGTGCCACTGCTAACACAGGAGCAATTGAAAGCCTAAATCGGGTGGGTTTGCCCAGCAGTAAGAAAAGTAGTCAAGGTCAGAGCCAAACTATCTGCTAGAGTGAAATGTTTAAAGCTTCCAATGAGGTTTTAATTAGACTCAAAAAAAAAAAAAAAAAAAAAAACCCACAAAAAACAACCAGCCTGCTGTCAAACTGTTTTGTGTGTTTCCCATGCGTAATTTACTCCCATGCGTTTTGAATTCTGTCAGTGATCAAGCCATCCTCTGGAAAAGTGTTAACTTCTTGGAGAGGTAGCACAAACACTGTTATGTTTTGTTAATTCTTCATCTCATGTATTTAATAAACTGTTTGACTGTTAGAATCTGTAAGAAATAACATTAATCTGAGGCATCTCCTATTTTGGTTCTAAAACTGTGACTCTTGTGCTGACTTCCATTTAGTCTGATGAGATTGGGAGAATTATGCCAGATTGATTCATTTTGTTTTTAAGTGTTGTGAAGACAATTGAGGGGTGAAGAGATGTTGTTTGAAGTTGACATTTGGAAAATCTCTTGGATACTTAGGCACAATTTCAGGTAAATAAGCTAAGTATACTTATGTGTATATATGTCTAATTGCTTAGAGGTACACCTGTAAAATTGCACTTTGATTGGTGATAGAAGGCAGCTGTTTGAGGACCAGAGGCATGGCTTATGTGCAGAATGACATGGAAAAAAAAATAACTGGATCCCAGAAAGACAGTCTTATTTAAACAGGATTTGAAATCTGGCAGCTCTCCTAGGAGAATAAAATACTATTGGATTGCATTTATTTGTGGATATTTTTTATCTTGCCTCTACATTACCCATTAGGCATAGTAGCTGTGATTTGTTCACCTGGTACTCCCTCCACAGTAGGCAAAATAATAGATACCTAGTAGATATTTATTTGTTCACTGTTCATTTGTTCCCTTGTTCACTATTCATTCAGGTAGACAGGTAATGTTTGGGAAATACTAAAGCAGCAGTCTGACAGAATGGAAGGTAGATGATGCCCTCTGGTTTTCTCTACCGAGGGAGTATGCGGCTTTTCATTTCATTTTAAAGACAAATGGTCTGCACAGAAAGGAAGCTCATTATAAGCCGTGTCTTTGTTCATTTAGCTAATCAGACCACAGCTATTGGTCCATCACTGCACAAGCCAGTGAGTGTTTCTCCACTTCTGGCCACAGATTTTCACCTGGAACCTTTGCCAGTTGTTTCCTAAGTGCATGCCTGTGGATGTGAGGGAGACCTAAAAAGAGTACAGATAGATCAGCTTAAAATCATTACACCTTTTTTTTTTTTTTTTTTTTTTTGGAGATAGTCTCACTCTGTTGCCAGAGGAAGACTTTCTGGGGTAGAGTGCAGTGGTGTCAGCCTAGGTCACAGCAACCTCAAACTCCTGGGCTCAAGCAATCCTCCTGCCTCAGCCTCCTGAGTAGCTGGAACTACAGGCATGTGCCACCATGCCTGGCTAATTTTTTCTATTTTTAGTAGAGACGGCGTCTCAACTCTTGTTCAGGCTGGACTCGAACTCCTGACCTCAAGCTATCCTCCCACCTCGGCCTCCCAGAGTGCTAGGATTACAGGCATGAGGCACTGTGCCCAGCCCATCACAACTTTTTAAAACAGTACAAAGCATAAAGCATGAATCCCTTAGTGGCAGATCAGAAGTGTTATCTTTGTGTATTCAAAGGCCAATACATTTGTACCACATGTGCTGCTTTATGACAGGAACAAAACTTAAGCTGTGACAAACTTGGATATTAGAACTTTTGTCATTATTTTATTATCATTTCGTTATATTTTACCTAAAAAATTAAATTTCTGCTGTTGAGTTAATATAACCAGTCCCAGAAAATAGTAGTTGGAATGTAGATGATCTCACTGATTCAGAAATCATCAAGAGCTCTACATAACCAGTATGCCTTGTTTTAATAGATGACATAATTAGACAATGTTCTTAGTTGTCTAGCTCCCTTGCTCTAGGATTTGTGCCTAGTTCTTTGAGGATTTGTAAGACTCAAATGACATTTCACTAACAATCAAAAATGTTTATTTGCTTTATAAGTTCACTTTTACTTAACATTCACCCATAATGATTTACAGTATTTCAAGTGAGTTTCGAAACAACCTTACAATGTATATTGGGCATTAGTCTTACGGTTGACCTAGTTGATTGTTTGGCAGTCTTTTCTTGTCTGACCATTAGTGACTTAAGGAAATCTAAGAACAGTTTATTATAAAGTAACAAAAAAGTATAATGCCATACTAACAAAATTATGTCATTTATAAGATGCTACATTCTTTATGTAAAAAGCAGAGTGAAAGTTTAGGTAAGAAATCATTCATTAAAATTTTTAAAAATAACTGAAACAGTTTGTTCTCTTCTAGAGCATCTAAGGAAAGAAAGTAAAAGAACTCCCTTTGGCATCTCTGTATATTTGAATAGACAACAAGGAAGAACAGTAAGCTTTTTTTTTTTTTGTTTTAGCTAAATTATCTTAAGAACACTCTGCTCCAACATAGGAATGCCAGTGGAACAAGAGATGGTAACACAAGATGCACCAGGAGACTCGAGGTTTTGTGTGTTTGAAACTTATATTCCACTATAATGACTAAATTGTAGAGAAGCAAAACTAATGTGTGTGTGTGTTTTTTTTAATTTGCCCAATGTTTTTCTGATTCTGTCTTCTAGGAGTGAACAAACTCCTTTTGTTTTTTGTTGCTTGTTTGCTTGTTTGTTTTAAAAAGTTCACTCTTAAGTTTTATAAAACAATATAAGACAAAAGAAAATGAAAAAATTATATTGCAACTTTAACTTTTTAAAAATTATATGTATTTGTTCAAAATAGAAATACAAAAGGCATATAAAGGTACAAAGTGGTATGCAAGGTTTTTTCCTACCTAATTGAAATGGGTAGGACATTTTTAAATGCCTCAACTTTTTAATTTACTGTAAGAGTGAAATAAATACAATGTTATTAGCTGAATAGTAGATGAGGTCTCAATATTTAAAAGAACATAGATTTCTTTTTGTAAACTTGATTTTAATTCAAGAGTAATTATGCTGGATTCTTATGTATGACTGGACAAAAAAACATGTGGTTGTATGTTTTGGCATATGTTCTTCCAGATTTTTCAGTGATAGTCATGATAACCAACAAGGGAAATTTAGATTGGAAGGTCTTTTTCTGTACCAGATTCTAATCATTACCCTAAGAAAAATTCCAACACCTATGGATTACTTTTGGTTGAAGCCTTTATGTATATACATGTTGATGACTTTTAATGGTGCAGAATAGGGACATGAATTCAGAACAATAAACTTTTGGAACATAATCAAATAATACCCGCATAATTCCATACTCCTTTCCAGCACTATTGCTGTTACTAGAAAGAAATTGGGTAAGTAATAATAAATTGGTTAAAAATATAATGTTTTTATAACAGATTTTATTCTATCATTCATGTTTATAGCTTTCTCCTGAGAGCAGAATTAAAATTATAAACCATAGCTTTAACATATATCACTACCATAAAGGATAAGAATGGGTATGCACACACACACACTCTCTCTCTCTCTCTCTCTCTCTCTCTCTCTCTCTCTCTGGTAGGAAAGTCTAGATTTTAGTATGAAACAGAGATGTGAGTGTTGTGCAATCAACAAAGCACTGTTGTGCAACAATTAAAGAATTTTTAAACTGAAGATTAAATTGGAATGTTGTTATAAACATAAGGGAAACGGCCAACATTTTTCTTTGTATCAAAAGAAAACTCATTTCTAAAAATAAGCACCCTGTTTGTGACGACCCTTTAAAATAGTTTTAAGTGATTTCATTCACAGATGAGCCTTTGGGTCTGCAGCACTTTGCCCTAAGTGGTTTGCTCTTTGATCCTGTAGCCTTTAATCAGGCACGTATCAACAAGAAGGAAGCATTGCACAGCAGTATCACCAGCCAGACTCTGAATCCCTCTGAAGCACTGGATCCCAAAAGGTTTCTTTTGGTGGAGGAATTTAAGGAAATAATGGTTAAAGTCAATTCTCATTTCTAAATTTTATTTTATCAAACTGAGGCAAACATGGGCCTTTTTAAAGTTACCAAATTTTAAAAATTTCCTTGGTAGAGAAAAAAAGGAAAGTGTATTTATTTTCCATGTTTCATTTAACTTTCCGAGAAATCAGAAGTAAATAACAGGAAGGATTGAGAATGTTACCTAGTCTTTTAAGGGTTATTATCGACCTTTAGCATTCGATTCTTTTGTAATGAGAAATTGATTTAGTGTAATCTAAGTATCCCGATTTTCTTTACTTAGAGTGTCATGGATATTGTTTTAAGAAGTACAAGAACCAAAGAATTATTCTTATACTCTTTTTACTTTCCTTCCCACCCCCACTCCAATCCCTATTTCTTATCACTGTCCATTCTGTCCTTTTTAAAGACGCCAGACCTTGGTCTTTCCTTCCCTGTCCCTTTGCTCCTGTTATCTAAACAGTCATAAGCACAGTTTTGGGGTTTTTTTCCCCCCAAGAATAACTTAGTGATTAAGAACTAGGCTGGAATCCTTCTTTGCCACTTATATAATAACTTCTGTGGCTTGGGGGAAGTTACTTAACCTCCCTAAAGATTGTTTCCAGTACCCACTCCGAAGAGTTATGGGATTAAAGGAAACAATTCACATAAAGCGATTAACACAGTGTCTGCCCTCAATTCAAGGGAGCCCCCACTCACTTTCCTCTCTTTCCTTCACACTCCCCCCTTCTCATCCTCCTCCTCTTACACCAAGTGCTTGGCATAGGGTGGTTCTCATTGTTCTTATAAAACTCCCTCTTCCTCTCCACTGAGCAAGCCCTTGTCATTTCTCCCCTAACATACTCAATTTAGCTCATTGATCCACATTCCCTATTTATCTGTGTCCTTCACAGTAAAGTTCTGTATCCATTGACTTGAATTAGCAAAACTGTAGTTTTTAAATCAAATCATACATTTAAAATTGGCAAATGAAATATTGCATGTTAATTACTATTATCCTTTTGCCTTCAGATCATACCTAGTTGCTGTCTTGATAAATAGATTTTTTTATTATTTTGAAGTAGATTTTTAAATGACTTCGAGAATGTATATAAATGATTTTACTTAAAAAGATTATCATGACGACCATGTGCAGGCACTGTGACTTAGTATTTTCTGTATCTTATTTAATTGTCAATAACCTGAGATGTTTACTATTGTTACTCCAGTTTATAGAGAAGGAAGCAAACAGAGTATCGTGTTCTAGGTCATAAAGCTAGTAAACCCTAGAGAATATAAACATATAGTGAGCACTAATCTATACTGCTCCCCCATCCCCACTTCCAGGAATAACCTAAATAATTTAGTAAACTGCATCCCTAAACTAGAATTTTCTGCATACTTGAGGATTAGTTCTTAGAAATTCACCTTTCAAAAGGATAAAAAAAAACCCAACTCTTTCCTAATAAGTAGCATTGAACCTGAAAAGAAATCTTAGTATTGGCTTTTCTTTCTTGCTTTCTTTCTTTTTTCTTTTGGATAATCCATAAAGTTTTCTCATTCATTGATTGTCTGAAAAAAGGGAATGTGTCTGAAGGATGCCGTCTGAGCATCTGAGTTGAGGAGACTCAGAATCATGGCCTATGAGAAATAGCTGAAGAATCTGGAGATATTTAGCCTGGAGAAGATCCTGGAGAAATAAAAACGTTGCTAACATTTGAAGGGATTAGATGGGAAGGAAGGATTAGATATACTCTGTGTGGCCCAAGAGGACAGAATTAGAAGCATGTATTAGAAGAAATTAGATGAGAACTTTCTAACAATTGGAGGTTTTACACCATGGAAAATCACATTCTGAAAAATAATGACATGACCTTTACTAATCAGGGTTTAAACAATTTCTACTCATCTTCCGGCTCAGAGATCTCACACTTTCAGGGAAAGGAAATGTAGCTCATTTTTTGCAAGAACTTTGGAGATCTTCAAGTGTGTTCACTTGAGATAAGGCTGTAATGTGACAGTATGATTTTTATAAAAAGTAAGATTATATAAACTTAGTACATGAAAAATAAAATTTATTTTAAAATGTTTTATTTATTAATTTTTTTAAAGAGAGAGGGGCTTGTTTTATCACTCAGGCTGGAGAGCAGTGATGCAATCATAGCTCACTGTAACTTTAAAGTCCTGGGCTCAAGCAATCCTCCTGAGTAGCTGGGACTGCAGGCATGTGCCACCAACAAAGAAGGGATTTCATAAAACTAGAAACCTGCCCCTAACAGAAAAATCCATAATCTTCTACATTATCATCATACACTGTAATGTGTTTTGTATTACAATTTTTTATTTTACCATCTTGATATTTAATTTATAATTTTTAACAAAATTTATACCTTGCAAATTTTTATAGGCCATTCTTTTTACATAGTATTTTTTTTTCTTGAGACAAGATCTTGCTTTGCTACCCCAGCTAGAGTGTAGTGGCATCACCATAGATCACTGGAGCCTCGAGATCCTGGACTCAAGTGATCCTCCTGCCTCAGCCTCCTAAGTAGTTCGAACTACAGGTGTGTACCACCACACCCAGCTTTACCTGAAAGTGTGAGATCTCTGAGCCAGAAGATGAGTAGAAATTGTTTAAACCCTGATAGTAAAGGTCATGTCATTATTTTTCAGAATGTGATTTTCCATGGTGTAAAACCTCCAATTGTTAGAAAGTTCTCATCTAATTGCTTGTGTGTGTGTGTGTGTGTGTGTGTGTGGAAAGTGGAAACCATGTCTCGACTATGTTGCCCAGGTTTGTCTCAAACTCTTGAAGTCAAGCAGTCCTCCCACTTTAGCCTCCCGAAGGGCTGGGATTACAGGTATGGACTACTCTGCCTGGTTTACATAGCATTATATTATGGACATTACTTTATTATTTTAATATTTCAAATATGAAACTTTTTATGGAGACATGTTAAAATGTTTTGCGTTTAAATATATTAATGTATTTTTAACATTTAGAAATTTTCATTTGTATGTAGTCATACTTCTCAGTGTTTGTGATTTCTTCCGTTGTTAATATTCTTTCTAAACATCCTTCATACTGGCCACGCAAGATGGCTCGCTCCTGTAATCCTAGCACTCTGGGAGGCTGAGGTGAAAAGATCATTTGAGGTCAGGAGTTCAAGACTAGTCTGAGCAAGAGAGAGACCTGCCTCTACTGAAAAATAGAAACAAAAATTAGCCAAGCAGCTAAAAATAGAAAAAATTAGCTGGGCATGGTGGCACGTGCCTGTAGTCCCAGCTACTTGGGAGGCTGAGGCAGGAGGATCACTTGAGCCCGGGAGTTTGAAGTTGCAGTGAGCTGTAATGACGCTACTGCACTCTAGCCCAGGGTGACAGAGTGAGACCGTCTCAAAAAAAAGGAAAAAAATCCTTCACAGCAATCATTCCTCCATTAGACAACCTTGTATCAGACACAGTTCAATCAGAGAAGCAGAACCAGCAGGAGACATGAAAACTGCACACACACATGCACACGCACACTCACTTATGTCATTGTCAGAGCTGGTTAAGTAATCTCTGCAAGGCTGCTGTCTTCATGCCTGATGCTGGAGCTTGAAGTCCAGAGGGCAGGCAGTCAGCAAGGGAAGGTGGAGGTAAAGTGGGAAGAGCCAGGACAAGGTGGAACCACAGGAAGGGCTGGAGCCCCCATAGGTACTAAATGAGGCCTATGCTGGTTCTTGTTCTTCTGCCTTTAGGGGTGTGGGTGTCTGCCTTTAGTCATGGGACCAAGTACACACACTTGGCCCATGGGTCAGAGCAACTGAAGAAAGATCCATAGCAAAGCAAAGCGTTGTAGGCCTGGCCACCACCTCATCCCACAAGATGAGCCAGCAGATCAGTGATAATGTGTACAAGCTACAAAATGGATGTGGCTTCACTTACACCCTCCAAATCACCCATCAGAATCTCTCTTGTTCACTCTAATGAGAAACATAAAGAAAAGTTGATACATTACAAAGCCAGCACACACACTTAGGTTTTTTTCCCTAATTTTATTAAGTTAATTTGGGGAAGAAATGATACCTTTGCAAAATTAGCCTGTTCATTCAGGAGCATGGTATGTTTCTGCATTCAAATCTGATTTTATAAAAGGTAAGTGCTATAATTTTGTAACATGAGCCCTATGTAATTTCTGTTCATGTTATTTGGCAAACTCCTCCAAAGGCAATCACCGTACCGATTTGAGAATAATTTTTACTGCCTTTTTTTTCCTCTTGTGAATAGTTTCAGTGAATGCTTTTTGGCCACTCTATTAGTTTGCTAGGGCTACCATAAAATAGCACAGACTGGGTAGCTTAAACAACAGAAATTTGTTTTCTCACAGTTCAACAAGGTCAAGGTGTTGGCAGGTTTTCCTCGGCTTGTGCGTCACTACCTTCTTGCTGTGTCCTCATATGATCTTTTCTCTGCTCACGCATCCCCGTGACTCTTCATGTGTCCCAATGTCTTCCTATAAGAACACTAAGAGTAGATTACAGCCCACTCTAACAGCCTCATATGCACTTAATCACCTCTTTAAAGGCCCTATCTTCAAATACAGTCACATTCTCAGGTACTGAGCAGGTTAGGGCTTCAACACATGAACTTTGGGTGGACATAATTCAGCCTGCAACAGCCACCAACAATTTCCAACCCCCTGCCTGTATTTAGGGAGTTTCCCACTTCCAGGAGTCCACACCTTTAGAAGGTAGAATCCAGAAATTTACTTTTCAGCATGTGCCAGGGCTTCTACAAACCCGCATGCTTGTTCTGCACAACTTTAGAAAATGACATTCATGTAAATTATAATAAGTAGAGTTTTGCTGTGTTCAACTTGTCAGGCATATGACTTAGGCACATTATTTTCCATTATTTTGAAACTACTGGCACAAAGAAGCAGTTGCTCCAGAAACCCATTTCAATGCCGGCGGGAGCAAGACTGTGGAACTTCCAGAGACTCAAGTGCAATATCCACTCTCCAGTGGGCCCAGCTGCAGTATTTACCCTGTGGTGGCTAAAGTGGTATTTCCACAGGGACCATGTAGCAGAATAATTTGGGCATTATTTCTGTCTGCATGGCCTTTAAATTGGGATAGCTGGTCCTACTAGAAATTCAATAACCACATAATAAACTTCACAAAATTAATTTTTTTGCTTGAGTTCGTTAGAGTCAATTCTTTTGTTTTCAGCTAAGAGCCCTACTGGGTACCTTAGTGTATTCAGAAGTTTGCTTCTTTAAAAAAAGAAGGATTTCTTGGTGTGTATTTGTAAAATGCAGCACATATCTAGACAAAAAAAAAGATATGAAAATGCATGTGTGAAGTTTTAAAATAATAAGATAGGTACCTATGTACTCATCACTCAGGCAGAGAAAGAGACCAGCATCTTAGCCCAATTTCCATGTTCCTGCCATTTGTAACTGACCCCTTCTGACATGTGCATTAACTATTCCCTTGATTTTCTTTAAAGTTTTTACCACCAACAATATGCACTACTAAGCAGTACATTGTTAGATCTCTCTCTACATTTTTTTAATGACTGTTTTCCTTTTTGCTCTATCCTAGATTTTTTGAGATTTGTCCACATGGATGCACATAGCTATAGCTTACTCATTTCATCTCTTCAAAGGTACCTTTTTAAATATTCCATAACTTACATATATCCATTTCACCAGTGATGGACATTTAAATTATTTCCAGGTTTTTGCTATTATGTACAATGCAACCATAAATATTTTTATACAAAAAATATATTTTGTATCTCCTGGTGTACATATGTAGAACATATCCTTAGGTTATACCTAGTAGGGCAACTGGTGGGTTATAATCATGTATGCTCACATTTACTAGGTAATACCAGATTTTTTGCTATGTGATTGTTTCAATTTTTAACTCTACCAGTGGATGAAAGTTCCTTTTGTTTTTCATTCTAATTACCGCTTTTGACATACATTTAAATTATTACCAGTCTGGTGGATATACATGTTATCTTACTGTGATTTTGATTTGCAATTTCCTGATTTATCAGTTAGATTGGACATCTTCTGCTATATATGTATTTTTGTTTCTGCTCCTGTGAAATTCTTTTTTTTTTTTTCAAGATAGGGTCTTCCTCTATCACTCAGGCTGGAGTGCAGTGGTGCAATCATAGCTCACAGCAGCCTCAAACTCCTGGCCTCAGCCTTACGAATAGCTGGGATTACAGGCATGAGCCACGGTGCCCGGTTTACTCCTGTGAAATTCATTTTTTTCTCACTTTCTTATTAGGTTGTCTTTTAAAAATTGAATCATAATATTCTTTATATATTATTGATACATGATTTTTCATTGGTTATATTTTTTGCTAGTATCTATTTTTTAGTTTCCTTATGGAGTCTTTTGATAGACATAAATTCTTAATTTTAGCAGTCATGTTTATTCATCTATTTCTTTGATTTGTGCTTGCTGTGTTTTGTTTAAGAAATCCTTTCCTCCATGAGGCCATAAAAATATTCTCCTATAATGTTTTCCAAAAGTGTTAGAGTTTGCCTTTCATATGTGGTTGTTAAATCTCCCTGGAATTGAGTTTTGCATGTGGAGTGAGGTACGGGTGCTTTGTGACACTATCTGTGTCACATAATGAATGACTATATGAAAGGTATCTGTTTCTAAGCTTTTATTTCATTATCATCCTAGTATTGATTTTTTACTTAATCACATCATAGTCAGAGAATAAAGTCTGTGCTTCCAATCTTTTTAAGTTGGTTGAGAATTGCTGTATATATGTGGTCAGCTTTGGTAAATGCTTCACATGTGCCTGATAAAAAGTACATTCTGCAGTTATTGGGTGTGTTCTCTAGACTAACGTTAGATAAATCATGTTAATTGTTTATTCAAATTATCTATATCCTCACTATTTTTTTCCTGCTAAATATGCCAATTACTGAGAGAGTTCTGTTAAAATATTCCACTACCATGGCAGATTTGTCTATCTCTCCTTGAAGTCTAATTAGTTATTACTTTATATGTTTTGAGGCCATGTTATTAGGAGTATACAAGTCTAGAACTGTTAATTTCCTGTTCATGAGTATGTAGTAAATATTTTATTTAATAATACTTTTTGTCATAACATCTATTATGTCTGATACTAATATAGTGACCCCAGTTTTCTTTTAGTCAGTATTGCCTGGTATTTCTTCCAACATATGTTTTAGATGCAGATTTTTTTTCTTAAATATATTCTTACTGTCTTTGCCTTTTAATGGGAGCATTTGGTTTATTAAGATTTATTTTAATTACTACACAATGTATAGATATAATTACTATAAATGTTTTAAATGTATAATATATAAGTATATGTTTTAAAGATTAATGTCCCTTTATATAAACATACAATTTTAATTTCTATACATACATATTTTGATATTTTTTCTAACATTTATTTTGTGCTTCTTCTTTGTTCCATTTTTTCTGTTTCCTTTTCTTTCCTTTCTTGTCTTCTTTTCCAAGTGATTTTTTTCCTACTAGTTTGGATCAGTCTTATTTATAGTTGCTAGATCTATCAATTAATAAAATAGGTATTATTCCAGAGATTTTTCCAGAAATTTTAATGTGCATATTAAGTAAGTGAGATCTAGATTTAATTAAAATCTTTACTCTTTTTCCAAACAATACAGGAACCTTAGCACAGTTGATTCCAGCCACCTGCTCCTTGTTTATATCCTATAAATGTCTTTTAATTCTAACTTATTCTTATTTTTATTTGAATCCACAAAGACATTAATATTGTTGTTTTATACCATCAATGGTTGCTTGAGCTCATCTATATAACCATTTCCTTCTTGCACTTCAAATTTTTCATTAGAGATCACATTCCATGTGCCTAAAGTGCATATTTTTGGAATTTCCTTTAGTGATATTTTGTAGCAAATTTACTAAGTTTTTGCCTCTCTGAAGATATTTTTATTTCACCTTCATTTTTAATAACACTTTAGTTATAGACTTCCTTAGTAGAGAATTCTTACAGTACTTTCTCTGAGCAGAGGTGAACTCATAGATTTCTGAGTTCTATAGTACTGTTGCTATAGAAAATTCCTTTGTCAGTCATACTTTAGATTCTTTGAAGATCATTTGTCTTTTTCTCTCAGGCTTCCCTGAAGATCTTCTCTTTATCTTTGTTGTTCTGCAGTTTCATTATGATTTTTTTTTCTTTTATCCTTACTAAGAATTTATTAAGCTGTTGGATTCAGTAGAAGATGACTTTCATCAGTTTTGGAGAAATTCTCAGACAATATCTGTTTTACTCTATACCCAATGTGATTTTTTCCCTAAATGTTCCTACATCTGTGCCACATTACTATTGAAAGAGTGCATTAGTAACCTAATGCTGCATAATAAATAAGCCTAAAATTTTGTTGTGGCTTAACACAGCAATCATCATTTGTTATCTGTTATTGATTTCATAGGTCACATTCAGAATGAGCTCAGCTGGTTAGATCATTTTTGGGGTCACTCATGAGATCACAGTCCTGTGGAGGCTGGGGTCGCAGTTATCTGAAGGCTCAGGAAGTACTAGAGAATCCTATGCGTGGCTATTACATATATATATATATAGATAGATAGATAGATAGATAGATGTGTATATATATATATTTATATAATGTGTGTGTGTGTGTGTGTGTGTAATTTTTTGTATGTCATGATGCTTTCACATCTTAAAAAACCTTTCTGGCTGAGAAGAGACTAACCATCCTGGGGCTAGCCAGTTCTTAGAGATAGAAAGGGCTCAGCCAGGAGCATGCTGTTGCTGTGCAAACTAACCAATCCAGAGCCACAGCCATACCTCCCCTATCTGGCCTGTATACATCAGGGAGCAGTACTCCTCTGCCTTAATTATCCCAGGGCTGGGTACCAGACAACTAGGGACGATCACTGTAGCTTAGAGTCTCCTAAAATTATTTAAACTTGGCAATCCTAAACCGTTTACCCTACTCTGGCATGATGTATTATGCCATACACACATACACACACGTGTGTATCTTTTTCCGATTTAGTGCTTTCTTCTTGAATTCTCCTTTTTATTATTAAATTAATGTCTTGAAACCTGTTTTGTCTTTGCCTAATACGTTTTACACTATCTGTTTAACTTTAATCTGTTATTTTTTAGTTACTGCTGTTGTCTGAAGAATTTGTCTTTTATTTTTACCCAATATGACAGTCTCTATTTTCAAATTGTGGTAGTTTCAGTACTATTTCTACATGTATTTTTCTATGGTTTAATGACTACTACATACATAATTTTTATTACGTGCTTCTGATTTGTAATGTGACAAAACAATTTTCTTTGTCAAAACTCTTCTTATAATTAAGCAAATTTTGTTTGTGTACTATAATTTTATTATAATTTTTCTATTTTTGGGCATTAGGTTGATTTCTTTTGTTGTGATTGTTTCAAGAAATTCAATGAATTTCTCTGGGTTTTGATTTAGGATAGATTCTCAGAAGTGGAATTAATAAATCAAACTATACAAACATTTATAATAAGGCTTTTGCCAAATAATTTCACTTTTTATTAAATTTAGTCTTCTCCCATCAGTGACTGGGACTGAATTTAAAAATATATACTAGAGTTTATATATCCCAAAGTATTATCCTCATTCAAGTGCTCATTCTGCACATATAGGAGTTTATGTTACATCCTCCAAATACTGAAACTCTTCTTTATGAGTTGCCTTCAAAGTCTAAAACATAACCTTTTAGCTATTTTCATTGGTAGTAATCTTGACTTATGAGAGTAGATTTGACTTTTAGAAATAGAAGTCTTTTGAATTCATGTCTTACAACTTAGAAGGGAGAATAAACAGGATAATATTTCCTTTAATGAAAGTCTTAGTATATATCTATCTGGATGAGGCAGGATTTTGACCTACATCAGTCTGACTTCCAAGCCCATGTTCTTAACCACTGGGCTTACAGTCAGCGGACAAATATTTACTGAGTACCCCTTGCGTTCTAGGCACTGTGCAAGGAACCAAGAGTAAAGGAAGGACCAAAACAGACATACTTGTGATTCTTATACAGATAAGAGTCCAGCTTATAAGGAACTTTCTTCTTTCAGTTATTCTCTTTTAAGCATATAAGTAACGGTACTTTAAAAAATTCCATCTTCTTACCTAATGGATAGTGCTTATATATACACAACCTTTGATAGTACACTTTCCTTAAAAACAGAAGGCATTACTTCTTTTTCTCTCTCAACTGCTATGCATTTAGTATTGCTTAGTTAGTACTTGTTCTAATGAATGTTTAATTTTATATTGACTGTTTTGATTCACTCATTTTAGATAAGAGTGTCATTATAATTTATCATCTGAGCCCTACCTTTAGGTGGTATATTAGAGAAGGGATTTTTTTACAGAGCAGCATACGGGTGCTTTGAAGATATTTAATAGGCAATAAGAGATTAGGAAAATTAATCTGACTTTAGAGGACTTCAAGGTAAATTTCGATTTGTGGAAAAATCTTCATTAATATAAAAAGTGGATATTTAATAAATATTTCTTAGGACCTCTTTTATTCAACCATCTTTATTTTATTAAGTCATATTTGGATAATTATAGCCATACCTTAAAATACGGATGAATCCTTTTGAATCCAGTACAGTGGTGGCATTACTTTAACCATTGTGGAAATAGCAGAAATTGGTTTTAGACTTACAGAAATAATTTAGTCATAATTTTGGAACCTTCAGAAAAACAACAGGGATTGGGCATTTTCCAACTCATTTTCTTGGCATTTAGCAAACTGAGTCAATAGACAACTGAATTTTAATAGCTTAGATGCTTAAATCATTTCTCGAGCCCTATTTTGCTTTCACTCAAGTCAGCATGAGTATATGAATCAATCATCAGTTTTAAAGGACAACTAGAAAACATTTGATATCATCTCCTGAAATTTCCATAATTTTATTTTAAATTCAGGATCACATGAACTATAGTAACTTCTTTTGATTAAGAATAATCAAGTATTTAATACATTACTCTGAGAAATGTTCATAATTATTTGAAATATAAACAGAAATTTAGAAAAGTGTGTTTGGAAAAGATGAAAACCCACCATTTACTCCTTTAAAGTGTCTGTTGAGCTTCCCAAATAGCCCAAGTTTGTTCTAATAATTAAATTATTTTTAAGTTAACAAATTAAAATGATTTCATGGATGATGAGACATGTTTGAGTTAAGCAAATCAAAAGAGCCCTATTTGAACCTAAACCTTATGTTGGAATTGTGCCTCCTACTGATGGTGAGTACCTTGTCTGTTATAGGTTGGGATTTCCTAAAGACCCACCAGGAACCATCAATATCAGAATCTTTGGGGGTTCTTGTTTAAAATGCAGTTCAAAAACATCATTCCTTCTGGGTGTGGGGGTGGTGGCTTGGAGAACAGCTGAAGCAAAATAGTGAGACCTTGACTTTACAAAAAGTAGAATTAGCTGGCTAACGTGGGAGGATCGCATGAGCCCAGGAGTTTGAGGTTGCAGTGATCTATGATGACACCTTTGTGCCCAACAATACAGTGAGACTCTGTGTCAAAAAAAAAAAAAAAAAAAAAAAAAAAAAAAAAAAAAAAAAAAAAAAGAAAAGAAAAGAAAAGAAAAAAAGAATAATAATACCATGAACATCTCTATGTTTATAAATTCTACAACTTGGATTAAATTGACAAATTCCTTGAAAGATACAAATTACTAAAACTCATTTGAAAAGAAATAGATAACATGAATTGTCCCATATCCACTAAGAAACTGAATATACATGTTGAAAGCTTTCCAACAAAGAAAACTATAATTCCACTGACAAATTAGACAAAACATTTAAGTAAGAGGTAATATGAATTTTACATAAACTATTCCAGAAAATAGAAAAGGAAAATACATTCCCAAACTCATTTTATGAGATCAACATTATTCTTGATACCAAAACCAGGCAAAGACATTACAAGACAAGGACACATGAACATGATCACAAAAATTCTTAACAGTATATTATCCAATTAAACCTAGCAACATATAAAAGGATAATACATCATGACAAAGTGGGGTTTATTCCTCTAGCTCGATATGCCATAATCAATCAATATAATTCACAATGTTGACAGAGTAAAGAAGAAAAAAGACATGATCTTTTTAGTAGATACACAGTGAGCACTTGAAAAACTTCAACAACCAATGACGATAAAAATTCACAGCAAACTAGGAATAAAAGGAATCTTCCTTAACTTGACAAAGAGCATATACAAAAACTACAGCTAATATCATAATGGCAAAAGACTGAATGCTTTTCCCGTAAGATTGGGAACAAGTGATGATATCTGCTATCGTCAATCTTATTCAGTATTATTCTGGAAGTCTTTGTCAATGCAATAAAGCAAAAAAAGAAATAAAATGCATACAGATTGGAAAGGAAGAAAGATAACTATATTTATTTAAATGAGTTCATCAAGGTTGCAGGACAGAAGATCAATACACAACAATCAATTTTATTTCTGTATATTAGCAATGAGCAATTGGAAATTGAAATTTTTTTTAAAAGGTACCATTTATAATAATATCGCCTTGGCTGTACAGAATCTTTTTAATTTAATTAGGTTCCATTTATTTAATTTTGTTGTTGCTGTGATTGCCTTTGGGGTCTTCTTCATAAACTCTTTGCCTAGGCCAATATCTGTAAGAGTTTTTTCAACCTGTTTTTCTAGAATTCTTATAGTTTCATGCCTTAGGTTTAAGTCTGTTATCCATTCTGAATTAATTTTTGTGAATGGTGAGAGGTGCGGATCCTGTTTCAGTCTTCTACCTGTGGCTATCTATTTTTCTCAGCACCATTTATTGAATAGAGACAATCAATAGAGTGAATAGACAACCTGCAGAATGGGAGAAAATATCTGCATGCTATACATCTGACAAAGGGCTAATAACCAGAATCTACAAAGAGCTCAAGCCAATCAGCAAGAAAAAAACCAAACAACTGCATTAAAAAGTAGGCAAAAGACATGACCAGAACCTTTTCAAAAGAAGGTAGACTAATGGCCAATGAGCATTTTTTCATATGCAAGTCACAAAGAAAAGCTAGTATTATTCCATTTATATAAATTGTAAGACAGGCAAAACTGAACGTCATTAAGGGATAACATATGTAAATGATAAAACTATTAATAATTATTATCACAAAGGTTAGGACAGTGGTTTACATCTGGAGAAGGGAAGGGCAGGGCACAGAGTGAGCTGAGCTACTAACAATGCTCTATCATTGTAGAATGTGTGTGTATACTTCTGCATTTGCTTTACAACTGTTATTTTAAAAAGTTGACTGGGGTCCAGGAAATCAGCAAGCCCCACCAGACAGCACAGTATGATGTGGAGTAGCAGGAATTAAAACAAATACGGCGATACACAATCCATTTCTTTGTGAATGCTGAGTGACATCCAATTGGTTCCTTCCCTCCCATGCCTTGTAAGCTTAAAAATCTCACCTTCCTCAATACCCCGAGATAAATAATGGAAGTCATCAAGCAGAGTCAAAGGGTCGCCACAGAGTGTATTGGATCCTCCAGGAGGAATGTTACCTCTGACACCTAACTAGCTGGACTGGGTATCAGGCACAAGGCAAGAGTGAGGTGTTGATAGCCAGGAGTTGTCTACCGATATGAAGGGCTTCCCCCTCACAATCGAGGCCCTTATTCCAGTTGACAAATGACACCCCACTGAAAAGGACGATGGAATTCATTTCGCTAACTAGGGTATGGCTGAAGTAGAGCCTAGTCAGTCCTCAGTGGGGAAATGGAAGAGATCGAGTGAGGATAAACCAAAGGAATGTACTTTTACTATGAAGATCAGAACGAGATACAGGCTGACATATGCTCAAGTTTAGACATGGGAGTTTATCTCCTGTGTCCAAAATCTGCCCCAGACATTCCATTTCTCATTACTCTCTTTCTTTTAAGCCTGTTGTCAAGGAAATAAGATGCAAGCTGAGCAGGTGGGAACTAGAATCATAAAGTTCAATATTTTATTTGAATGCTTCTAGAATTTAGTGAGCAAGAAAAAGATTCATCCTGAGCTTTTTATTATTTTCTAATGGCCAGACAGCTAAGAGCTGGATATTTAGAAGTATTTTTTGTGTTATTTGGGTTCCATCAAATTCAGTCAATCAGTCTCTCTCTTTCTCTCTCTCATAAATTATTCTGGGAACAAGGTTAAGTGTCCATGGATAAATAAGAGGAATTCTAGAATACTATAGCAGATAAATCTCACTTGATTTTAATGCTTATTTTATTGCTGTTGTTGTATATAAATGCTAGGTACTTCACATAACTCCTCAACAACCTTGAAAAATTGTTTTTAGATAAGAAAACTGAGGCTTTGTGAGGCTAAATATCTTGACCAAGAACATATAGTGAAGCTAGGATGCCACTCAGTTCTGTCTGAACACAAAGCAAAAGTGGGAGGTGATAGCTACTTTCTTAAGAAGAGGAAGTAGGAACCTTCAAAAGAAATCTTATCCAAGCTGGTCAGAGAGGTAGTAGGCCAGTTTTCAGAGGGATTGGTATACTTAGAGAAAGTCTTCCTAAACTATTGAAAGACTGGGAGGAGAGGCTGTTTACTAGCAAGTACAAGGTGGTGGCAGCTTCCTAATGGGAAAGAAAGAGCCTTTGAAAAAACTGGGGGAAAGTGATAGTAGGCCCCCAAATTGGAAAAATGCAACACAATATATTTGGACTTAGCCATCTAAACCCATTGATTATGGTCCCATTTGGCCTCTAAATTGTCACTGAAACTTGGACAATCATTTCACCAATTTGACAAGTGCAAAATAATGTTTATAAGGTGTGTAGGACATTTCGCAGGTAAGACATTTTCATTTTCTCTGATAATAAGTTTTTAGACTGAGTGGAATTTCCCAAAATTTACGTTTGCACAGTGCTGAATATGCAAGTAGATGAGCAAAGTCTGGTTTTACTTGAACAAGATATCAATTATCTTTTGTATTTTCTGTAGTTTCATTAAAATCTTCATAGAAATCAAGAAGATGATTTGAAAATCCATTTTTCAAATCAAAATACCTAAGATTGAGAGGGGAACGTTTCTTTTCTTGTCATGATCTAATTTATTACTTATATTATAGGAAGCATGATCATTGGTAAGAGCTGACAGAATCTGCTGTATTTAGGGGCCAACACATCTATTATCAAAATTCCCCTTTATTGGTGTCTTTTTGGGAGATAAAAAATCTTTTCATTGATTTAGAAGTACTTAACTATTTCATCCTGGACATGAGATTTACTCTCCATGTGAGCTTTCATCTCCCTTTCACTACAATGCCCAACCCTGAATTCTTTTCTGCGTACTGTACCAATATTGTACCAACAATATGCTCTGTTTGGGTTATTTGCCTCTCCAAACCAGTTGTGTTTATGCTTGCATCTGCCATTTAAATAACATATTTAGCCTTATTTTTTCTGTGATGTCTGGATTATGCTGGAGATGATATTGTAATCATTCTCATTTCCATTATTTGACCTCTTAGAAAATACAGTCACATTTACAACATTAAAAATTAAATTAGCATTATCTCAACACAAAGCACAACAGTTAATCCACAAAGTTGAAGCAAGACTGTTACCATTCATAATTATAACTCACTGAAGTTATACACTTCAGTTATACCTCTTGGAGTGATATAACTATAGATTATCTGTGAACCTCAAATCATGGTTGCCAATATAACAGGTCAGGGAAGAGAACAGTGACAATGACTAAGGAAGGCAAATACTCTCTGCTGTATCCATGTGACACTAAAAACAGTGTTGCTTTGAGACACTAGTTTTTGGGTTGCTGTATGAATTTTGCACTTTCCTCCAACCATATAGCTCCTTTGTCACTGATGCACTCTAGGGGACTTCAGTAAGACAGTTTTTATGGTGTATTTCTCTTCATGAACCCTTAGGCCCTTGTGCTAAAACCATGTTTCTCACTGATCACCAGTGGTTCTCCACTGGGGACACTTAGTCAGAGCCACCTGGCCCAGCGTTTCCTATTTTCCTATCTTTGTATCTTTGGTGCTGATGTTGTCATGTGGGTCCCTTCCCTCCAGAAGGCTCTGGGCTTCTTATGAGCATTGGTTCCTCTAGTTAGCAAGGAGGTCTGCATCGCAAGTGACAGTGTAAAGAACCTCTCCTTGGGGGACCACAGTACTTCCCATTATGCACCTTACCTCTGGGCAATGGCTTCTTTCCAGACCTACATTTTTGTAACTAAGTCATCATACTCAAATGATTCTTCAGAGATTAAAAAAAAATAATCTGCTGCAAGGTAACTCTGTTTCCTGCCTTTATAGATCTTTATTTGGTGGTTTCTCAGCCCAAAACCAATTTAATTTCTGCCTACTAGGTGTTAGGGTCCTTGAGGACTTGCATGATAGCCTTTTGTCTTTATATTTCTATCACCTAATCATACAATAGAAGCTTATAAATATTTATTTGATAAGTGAAATTTGAGTGGTCTATAGATGCCTTTGTAGGGATGGCAAAACAATATAAAGGTACTTGAAATACTCATACAGAGGAAGAGAAAATGGTTATCAATTTATTTCTTAGCTGAAAAACCTAAATTTCATTCTACTTTTCATACTTCCAGAAGTGCCTGAAGAAAGGAACTATACTGAATAACACTATAAACTCAGGCTCTGTAGAACAACAGAAAGGTTAGTCTCAGGGATACAGATGACCAGACACTAGCTGCATATACCATGCACATTTTAAGGGAGTTGAGACAATTCGTTACCTACAGGGAGAAAATGCATTAAATAGATAACAGGGTTCAGATAAATTTTGAAAGAGCTAAGCACATGAAAGGTAATGATGGATAAATAAATTGAATTATGAATTGGGAGAGGAAGGAAGAACAGAAGGTGCATGAGGTCATCTGGACCATTAGACACAGGCAGGCAAGGGGTAAGAGGAATGCAGCCAGACAGGACAAGGAAGGACACCTACCTCCCTGCCACATATGCAGTCAGATTCCAGGATGCAAACCAATGGTAAAACCCTCCAGCATTCAAACTCACGTGTTAGACTGTAAACCACTGAGGGATATAGTATTAATAAAACACTGTTTTGTAGTCCTGGCACTCAGGATGGTGCTGAACACCAACTAGCATCTTGACACAAGTTTGCTGACACGAGTGAATGGGGAATCTGCCTTCCTCCTTGCAGGAAGCTAGAGCCCCTTCCTTTCACTCTGAGGCATTGTCCCCTGGGACTAAATAGCACACAACAGCACCCAGTGTGTCCATAAAATGCTTCCAACAGTATTGAAGACCAAGCCTTGAGATGTATCTCATACCTGGAGACTAACTCAACATTTTATCTTCAACTGCTTAATGGAGTTCATTCTAATTTTTAGAAAACTGTTCATTTTCTTACATGCTGCATGATGAATAGGAAGCTGTGCTACAAGGGAGCCCTAACTGGAAATTGCAGTGAGTCCTAGAGTCACTTAGTACAGCATGATGGAAATAAAAGCCATCTCCCTTCTGTTGTTCCATTTCCCCTTTTGGATGAGCAAATGGGAATCATCTTTAGGGCATTATGTATTCATTGAGGGGCTGTGACCTTAATCCATAAAGCCCTATACAGTTTATGCTTTGATTATGTTAAAGCCTGCCTCCCCCTATACATGTCCCAGACAATCAAAATCGCCCCACAATGTGCCTGCTAACAGTTCACAATTGCGGTGGACCCAAGACTGAGCCATCTGCTAAGTAGGGTTTGGCACAGGGATTCTCCTTAAGGTGATCTGATCTTATC
>RJWJ010016755.1:0-34021 GCA_004363605.1 Indri indri | reverse complement strand
AGCATAATTTCCCCCTCCTTAAAAAACTTTCTTCACTTGGCTACTAAGACCAATACCCTCCTGGTTTTCCTGTCACCTCACTAGCCTCTCCTTCTCAGTCTGCTTTTCTGGTTCCTCTTGATCTCTGCAGTCTCAGTGCTTGGTCCTTATTTCTTCTCTTTTCACACACAGTCTCTTGATAATCTCCATCCAGGTTCATAGCTTTAAATACCATCCACATGAGGACAACACCCCAGTTTATATCTCCAGCCTATACCCCTCTCCTAAATTCTTGACTCATATATCCAACTGTCTATTTGACATGGATGTCTAGAGGAGATCTCAAATTTAACATGTCTAAAACCAAACTGCCCCTCCCAGTCTTTCCCCATCTCAATAAACGGCATTTCCATCCTTCTAACTACTGAGGCCAAAACCTTGAGTCCTGTTTGATGTCTCTCTTTCTGCTTACATCCAATTGATTAGTAAATTCTATCAGCTCTAAAATCAAAATATATCTGGAATTTGACCATTTCTCATCCACCCTCCCCCACTCTGATCTAAATCAATCCTCTTGCCTGGATTATTGCACCGGCTTTCTAAGTGGTCTCCCTGCTTTTGCTCTTATGTCCTACAGTCTACTCAACAGAGCAGCCAGAGTGCTTCTTCCCAAACATAATTCAGATCATATCATTCCTCCAACTCCCCACACAAAACTCTCCATAAAGGTAAAGTTTTTTTAGAGTAGAATGTCAACTAATTACTGTAGAAGAAATAATCGAGTTAGAAAAATCACCATTTTGCAAATATCATAGTAACATTTGACTTGAGCAAGAATCATAACTGGATGCTAAAACTATTGAGTCAAATATTAGTAAGAAATAGGATATTTATGCAGTCTGAAAGTATCTCCCTCACATATTACTTATTAACTGCAAAGGGGAAAATGGTAACTTTACAACAGAGAAACCCAGAACACAACTTTAATCAAGAGATCGAGTCAACATCACCAATGGCATAAACCTCTATCATATCCTTTCTGACATGATAGATTGGGAAGGATACACCACTCATGTAGTATTGAGAGGGAATACTTCCTAACTCATTCTGTGAAGCCAGCATTACCCTACTACCTAAACCAAAGACGTGACAAGAAAAGAAAATTATAGACCAGTATCTCTCATGAACACAGACACAAAATCCTCAACGAAATAGTAAAAAGTCCAATCCAACAACATATACAAAAATTTTTACACCACGACCAAGTGGGATTTATCCCAGGTAAGCAAAGCTGATTCAACATTCAAAAATTAACATAACCCACCACATCAACAGGTTAAATAAGAAAAATCACATGATCATATTAATAGATATAGAAAAAGCATTTAACAAAATCCAAGACCTCTTCATTACAAAAATGCTCAGTAATCTAGGAATAGAAGAAACTTCTCCAACTTGACGAAGAAGATCTACAAAAAACCTACAGCTAACACCATATTTAATGAAGAAACTATAGGCTTTCCCACCAAGATCCAGAACACGGCAAGGATGTCCCCTCTCATCACTCCTTTTCAACTTTATACTTAAAGTAGCTAATGCAATAAAACATGAAAAGGAAATAAAAGGCATACAGATTAGGAAGGGAAAAATAAAACCTGTTCACAAATGACATGATTATCTATACAGAAAATCCAAAAAGAACTATCCAAAAAAACTCCTAGTATAAGTGACTATAGTAAGATGGCAGGACACATGATTAATACATAAAGGTCAATCACATGAGATAACACCACACAACTATTAGAGTAGCCAAAATCCAAAACTAACAATACCAAATGCTGGCAAGGATGAGGAGCAATAGGAACTCTCATTCATTGCTGGTGGGAACACAAAATGCTACAGCCACTCTGACGACAGTTTAGCAGTATATTATAAAATTAAACATACCCTTATCATACAATCCAGCAGTTACACTCCTTGGTATTTACCCAAATGAATTTGAAACTATGTCCACACAAAAACCTACCCAAAAATGTTTACAGCAGCCTTACTCATAATTGCTAAAACGTGTAAGCAACCAAGTTGCTTCAGTAAGTAAATATACAAACTATGTCATATCCTTACAATGGAATATTATTCCACACTAAAAAGAAATTAGCTATTAAGTCATGAGAAGACATGGAGAAAAGTTAAATGCATATTACTAAAGTGAAAGAAGCCAATCTGAAAAGTCTACATATTGTATGATTGCAACTACATGACATTCCAAAAAATGCAAAACTATGGAGACAATAAAAAAATCAGCAATTACCATGAGTTTGGGAGAGAAAGGGATGAATAGAAGGAGCATAGCATAGCAGATTTTTAGGGCAGAGAAACTATTCTGTGTAATACTGTAATGGTGTATACATGTCATTACACATTTGCCCAAACCCATAGAATGTACAATACCAAGAGTGAACTCTGAAGTTAACTATGGACTTTGGATGATAATGATATGTTAATATAGGTTCATTGATTGCAATAAATTTCACACTCTGGTGCATTTGTGCATGTGTGGGGACAGAGGCTATAAGGAAACTTTCTGTTCAAGTTCACAGTGAACCTAAAACTGCTAAATAAATAAATAAATAAATAAAGTTTATTAACTAAAAAAAATGTAAAAATTGATGATGTCTGCAACTTACTCTCAAAATGGTTAAAAAAACGACATATATTATTAATACATAAAAAATGACAATAAAGCAAAATGTAAATTAGCAAATCTTAATGAAAAATATATGAAGACATATTTTTCTATTCTTATAACTTTTTGCAAGTTTGAAAGTTTTTTAAAACAATTAAAAATTAACAACGAAAAAGCAAAACTCTCCAATAGCTTCCTATCTCACTGAGTAAATGAAAAAGTCCTCAAAACTAATTTTAAGACTGTTCTACTCCAGCCACACAGGATTCCTTGTTATTCCTTGCCAGGCGTGTTCTCTCTCAGGAATTTGCTATGCTATTTCGGTTTTCTGGGTACACTAATCCACAAAATGTCCACATAGCTCATTCCCTCACATCTTTCAGATCTTATTAAACTAGAAGACAGAGGATGTTGTAGGTTTCAAGCCCTCAAGCCAGTGGAGAATATTGAAAAAAACCACTGATAATAGCGAAAGCTAACTGGCAAAAAGGAAAGGATAGTTTAATTCAGCTTTTAGAGCTAAAAAAAATGACGATTAATCTCACCCTTTTTAAAATCTATTTGTTCTACTCATTACTATGAAAAGGAATAAAAATCAAACACAAAATACAGTGTTTTCATTTGGCAGTTTACCTATTTCGAGCAGGAGATTTTCCAGCATCCTCTTGAACAGATACAAGTCTTGCTGAAAGAGCAGTATTTGAGGAATCTGGATGAATCAAACTATAAAGAAAATGGGAAAATACTGAGATCATAAGAGGCAATTTCAATGAGGTACTTCAACACTGAAAAACAGATTAAATATTTTTCCCTGCAATAATGAGATTTTGAGTCATTTTTGTTCTTCCTTTCATTAAGGTGGAAACAACACATGGTTTTTATCTTAAGCATAACAAATGCCAAAAGAATGATAAAGTTCTTAAGTATAGGGAATGCCAATCAAATAATAAAATTGGTTAGGTGGATGACTTATAAAACTCCTTTTCATGTCATAAATACAAGATGGAAGTGATTTTGGAGGGAAATCTGACTTTAAATATTTCATTCTCAGTCCCCATGATCCACTGGAATAGCACTACAGAGTCTGACAAACCTAGATCCAAGCGTAGTCTCTATCTCTTACTAGCTGTGTGACCTTGGGTTTATTACTTAATCTCTCTGAACCTCAGCATCCACATCTGTCAAAAAGAGAAAACAGTGCCTACTACAGAGACATGATGATTAAAAGAGAATGAACATTAAACAATTAGCACAGAACCTAAATTTTAACTATTATTCTACTTTTGACATTTACCCTACATCTCTTAGGAAGTTTTCATACCTGGTTTGTTTTATTAAATCACACTTGCCAATTCTGGGCTCAATAGGACCAAGCACAACCAAAAAGCATTACTAACTAAAGTAAGCAAGAACTGAAGAATCCCTATACTTTGTATTATTTTATTAAATACAGAATCAATTTTTTAAATTTACAAAATACATGTAAAATATAAAGAATCACGATGCCATAAACACCAAAAGTACCTCTAAAGCAATTTAAGGAAAAGAACACTACCAATGACTGTGAAGTGCCCTACCCAATACCATTCAATCCCTTCCTTACCCTCAATAAATCCAGGTATAAATTTTACATTTATCATTGTCTTCCCTTTCTTTTAGTTTTACCATGTTTGTATCCCTAGACAGTGTATTAGTTTTACATATTTTTAAATTTTATATAAATTAAACCTTATTGGATATATAATTAGATGATTTTCTTTTCTACTCCACATTATGTCCCTGAGATTCACACATGTTGAAAGTAGCTGTAATTAATTCATTTTTACTTCTGTTTAGATTCATTATATGCTAATTCCTTACTCCCTTAATGGGTTACTGAGAAAATAAATTATCAGAGAGATGTCAGTTAAAACTCTAAGCTCTTTGACATGGCCAGATTTGGTATTATGCTTAAGAAAATAATTTAGCTAAAGAAAACAATCAGAAATGGATGAACCTAAGATTCTGATTCAAACGACTCCAGGTAACTTCCAAGAAAGTGTTAGTAGCACCCTCCACTACAAGGCAGTGCAGCATGTTTAGACATACAGAAAAACATGAAATGTTCCTTCAGAAGGAAAACAATCTAACTTCATTTGGAAGTATTACAAACACAAATCTTCTAAGCATTCTCCCTCCCAAAGAAGGCTACATTAGAAATTATAAATCTCAATGACTTCTGTTGCCAACTCCACAAATATTAACAAGATCTTATACATGCCATGCCCTGTTCCTACTACCTGGGGTAGAATAGTGAAAAGAAAGGTATAACGTCTTCTCTCACAGAGCTTACATTCTAATTAGTCAATATCATCACTATCCATAAACATCTGTAATCCTTTTGGAAGCAAGCCAAGGAAAAAGGAGAAAATAATGAATTTGCAGGAAACAACTCAAAGAAGGTAAATGTTAACCAATAGCACTCAGAGGTCAGAAGACTATCAATATTTCTCAGATTTAAATAAAATTACATTTAAGTAACAATACCTTTGCCAGGCCAAATCATCCTCTAAAAATATGTTACGGCTGGCTTTTCTACTCCCTACAGGTGTTCGCGGCTCACTCGGATCAAGTATAGATACAGAGCAAGCAGAATCTGAAAGAGCATTCAAGTCTTCCCCAATGGAATTACTGTCTGTGGAATGAGCATAACTTAAGGCTATTTTTCTACAATACGTGCAAGCTCGGAGGTCGCCTAGAAGGAAAAAAAAAAGAAAGAAAATTAAGTAAAATATAACAGTAATAGATTACTTAACAAAACACTTTAAATCCTTGGGTTAATAGTTAACCTATTAATAATAAAAGGGAAATGAATGTCTTTAAGTAAAGACTACCAAAAAAGACATTTTAAAGGAGTGAAATAATTTTGTTAGCTCTGTTATATATTTTAAGAACCATCATTACAGTAAATTCATGCAGGTGTCTAAATTACCTGAAATATTTCTAACAAATTAAGAAAATATGACCCAATGATACTAGAAAATTCTGCTTAAGAGAGTATTTCTTTCAAGGTTGCGAAAGTGAAATAAGGTATCTATAACCAAAAGGAGTTTCAAGGAAAAACATTTTTTGATAGAATAAACAAACCAACACAAATGGAAACAACATGTTTTCCATAGGCAAAGTAAGGAGAAAAATATTTTAAGGTCTCTATTGTGAAGCCTTGAAAAGTGGCCTCCACAAGGGGGCACAATTTTAAAAACAAGCTAATAGAAAATGGGCTTATATACAACATAACATATGGGAGTAAAAACTATAAAAGAAATTCCTATAGTGAAAGTTAGGAAATGAAATATTTTGGGGAGGGCAAAGTTATTTAATACTTCTAAATATATTTTGTTAGGATGCAGTCCTGCCTAAATATAAGTTTTCATTTCTACCCTGTTTTTCTGTAACGTTTTGAGTGATTCTATAACATTTCAGCGTACTAAAAGAGGAGATAGAATAATTAAACCATACTAATGGCATGTTATTTAACAATTCTCCCTAAATTTTTTTCCCATTAACATTATAAAACTGAAGTTATACAAAAAACTTCTAAAAGTTAACTATATTGTGTTTTTTTTTACCATAATTACTAACAAATGTGACAAATTGCCTTTAATTTTTTTTTAGGACTATTACGTAGTAGTCAGTTTTATTAAATTATACAAGTAAAATCAAAATAAAATGTCACTTGTTACATTACTAATTTCCAACATCACAATTTAACAAATGAAATGTATTAAAATCTAAAGAAAAATATAGCCACTTCAATCAGTACCCCTCCACCAAAAAACAAAGAAAGAAAGAAAAGTAAACTCCAGTGTAGGATAAATAAACTGTTAGAACATACTATCACCAGCCAACCAAAGTAGAATGATGGTGAGGAGGTGGAATTACTCCCTGCAGAAAGACCTTCAATTTACCACAACAAAGCCTGGTTTGTTTCTTAGACTATAAAGAACATCTCCCTTAACCAGCCAGCTATTAGAACAAAAATTATCAAATTCATAAACAGAGCCAAACGTGACCAGAAAAGTTTTCATTTCATTAAGATCCTTCATCAGCAAGGGCCTATTACATGCATGCCTATATAATGTGATGAGAATACAAAGGTTGATATGACACAGCCCTGCCATCAAAGAACTCGTAGTCCACTGGAGGTGACAGACACATAAAAAAATTAAAAAGCTGCATGACAGATGCAGATATTAGTACTACCAACAATAAGAAGATTCATCAATTCCTTTCTATGTCCCAGACATTTTTCTAGATATTTTACATTTATTCAGGGTCACAATGTACACTTGTGCCCAGCATATACTATCCCATTTGCGATGGTTAATCTTATGTGTCAACTTGACCATACTAGTTGTTTGGTCTAGCTTAGATGCTGTTGTGAAGGTATTTTGGGGGGATGTGATTAACATTTACAGTCAGTTGACTTTAAGTAAAACAGATTACCCACCCATAATGTGGGTGGATCTCATCCAATCATTTGAATGTCTTAAGATCAAAGACTAAAGTTTCCATAAGAAAAAGAAATTCTATCTCAAAACTGTAAGATAGAAATCCTACAGGTGGCCAGCGTGGTGGCACACTTGTAATCCTAGCACTCTGGGAGGCTGAGGTGGGTGGATTGTTTGAGCTTGGGAGTTAGAGACCAGCCTGAGCAAGAGCAAGACACCATCTCTACTAAAAAAAAAATAGAAAGAAATTAGCTGGACAACTAAAGATATATAGAAAAAAAATTAGCCAGACATGATGCATGCCTGTAGTCCCAGCTACTCGGGAGGCTGAGGCAGGAGGATCACTTGAGCCCAGGAGTTTGAGGTTGCTGTGAGCAAAGCTGACACCACAGCACTCTAGCCCAGGCAACAGAGTGAGACTCTGTCTCAAAAAAGAAAGAAAAAAAATGAAATCCTACAGGAGTTTCCAGCCTACCAGCCTGTCCCGAGAATTTCAGACTTGCCAGCCCCCACAATCACTTGTGCCAGTTTTTTAAAATAAACCTCTCTCTATATATAAATGTGTGTCTTTGTGCAGGGTGGTACCCTATTGGTTCTGTTTCTCTGGATAACCCTAAAACAGATTTTGATACCAAGAATGGTTCTAGAGCAAAAGAATCTTAAAGACGAGTTTTCTGAGTTGGTTCTTGGGTTTCAGTAATCGGTTTTCTAATCTGATTAGATTTAAAGGTACTAAAGACTCTACTTCCAATAGTAAAGAGAACACTGACAGTGCATGGTGAGATGTGACAATAATGACACATAAAATGTCACCTATGTAGATTCTTGAATCAGGAAACCTAAATGCAATGGGGATATGTAGATACCTGGTTGGCAGGGCTCAGGTAACAGCACTTAATTGCCAAAGACAAGGTGGGCACAGTTACCATAAGAGACATCACAGCCAAAGCAGTAATCAGAATAGCCTGACTCAAAGAGACCTATGGCATTAGCTAGTTGATCATGCTGTCCCTAGAAGTGAAGTAGATGGGCAGTCAACTAAATTCTTACTTGACTTATATAAGAGAAAGAATTCTACAGCAAGTAGACAGAAGTCTAACTCGAATCATTAAAATCAGACATGATCCCCCTCAATCAATTCCCAGACTTGAGCCCTTTACAGACCCAGAACTCCTTGAATAAAAGGAAGACTGGGTCCTCTTGAGAAAGGACCCCCCACTACACTGCCAGAAATTTATACTGTTAAACTTTTTACCAGCCTTCCCCAAAGGGATCTATAGCCTTTTACTAAGGTTACTATACATTTAGAAGAAGGAAATGGTCAAACTTTTCAGGGATTATTAGACATTGACTCTAAACACACTAAGTTCAAAAGACTCAAAATATCACTGTGGTCCATCCACCAGTCAGAGTAGAGGCTTATGGAGGTCTGGTGGTCAGTGGAATTTTAGATCAGGTCCACTGCACAATGGATTTAGTGGGTCCCCAAACCTACTCTGTGGTTATTTCCACAGTTCTGGAATATATATTTGGAACAGACAACTGGCAGAATCCCTACATTGGTTCCCTGACCTGTATTATGATAGATCTGGCCTCCAGAACTGCAAGGTAATAAATTGCTGTTGTTCTAGGCCACTCGGTCTGCGGTACTTTGTTATGGCAACCCTAGGAAACTAACACACCAACCATATTAACAATTCAAGTTTTATTCTAAGAGTAATGGGAGTTATAAAAAGGTATTACACAGAGAAATAACCTGACATGATCAAATTAGATTTTATAAAGATTACTGACTAGAGTATGAAAAATGAATTAAAGATAGGGAACAAAGTTTTTTAAAAGCTGTAGTCATAATCTGGGTGAAAGACAATGGGATTCTGAACTCTGAACTCTGTAGTACTTTAGGTGAAAAAAAGAAGTGAATAAGACCAAGAGAAAGATCTGCACAATAACAAAAATAATATGAAAGATGTTAAGAGTACACTCTTTTGGGTAACTTCTGCCCACCTTTCACTCCCAAATCACTGTATAAATACACACACCATTGCTCAGTTTTTTCTCTCAACAAATAACTTAAATTTTCTGTGTTGCTAAAATCTGACTATGTTCCACATAAGTAAGATACAATTTGCCAAAGCACAGTGTTATATAAGGCAAGGAAGATTTGTACTTTGTAAAATGAAAACTCTCATAGTGATAAAAATAGTAATCTACTCCATGCTAATAATCTTATCTAATAAGTTTTTGGGCTCTTGCTAGCATCTACCATACTTTTACTCTAGTTATTTATGAAAACTCCCAGCTACTTTATTAAGCAACTATAAAGTCCTTAAAAGCAAAGCTGTATCTCCCTCAGCTTTGTGCCCCCACATCTTACACATAAAGCCCAAAATGCAAACTGGCTTAATATTGGTCCTGTATTATGACTATTTACAATTATGACCTTTAAAAATTATAAAACTGTCAATAAAATACATTTACCTGTATAGCCCATAAATTTTCCAGGGATTTCTTGATTACAGCAACGACTGCAGAAAATCTGCCCACATAGTCGGCAATGGTGTCTGCGCCTAAAGGTTGTAAATTTCTCACTACAGTCATAGCACTCTTTACATTGGCTATCTGGCATCCAGTATTGTTTAAGGTCACTATCCTGTAACAATAAAAATGTATGAAGGCTTCTTGAAAATACCGTTTATTAAGAATGCAATGGCAAATGAGATCCTAGCTTTCTCTTGCAGAAAATGACAAGCTAATACAAAAATTCATGGGGGAATGCAAAAGGCCAAAACGACCAAGACAATCTTGAAGAACAACAAATTGAAGGACTTACATCGCCAGTCATCAGCATTTATTCTAAAGCTACAATAATTTTAGACAGGGTATTGGTGCAAGGATACAAAAAAATAAAGCTATAGAACAGCAAAGAGAACCCTGGCATACCCTCACCCATATATGGGACTAATGATGAGACTTATAATGCAATTGGTGAAGGATGGTCTTTTCAAAAACAATGGAGCTAGGTCCAACTGGATATCCATGAGGAAAAAAGGAAGCTTGACCTCCATACTTCACACAAATAAAAAAGCCTCTTGAAGAAACTGTAGAATATTTATTGACCCTGGCCTGACTTCTTAAATAGAACACAAAAGGCACTAAGCACAAAGGAGGAAAAACTGAAAAATTAAACTACATTAAAATTAAGAACTTCTGTGTAAAACTACAGTGTTTATAGCTAGAGGAAATGTTAAACTTTTTTTCAAGTGGCAGTATACCATCTTAGGTGGGTATGGCATGATCCCCATAAGTGCTTAATAAGTAACCTTCCAGTACCTGACTTTTCCCCTCCATGATTTCCTTGAGTCGTTTTAGTACTGTGCTGAGGCTTCGAAGCTGAACAGCTGTACGAGGGTCATGACCTCCAAAGGTGGGTTCTGCTTTCCTTCTTGTGTCTGAGTCAGATTTAAAAAAAAGCATCATTGTTAACAGTCCTTAGTATCTATCTATCTACAAAAAGGTATAAATGTGATGCAAAGGGCCTCTTATTGTTAGTATATATTAATACTTATGTTCTCCCAACCAGTGATATGGATTGAGAGGTAAAACTAGTCTTTATTAAGAGGCTGTTGAAAGTATTTCTTTTTATCATGTAAAAAGAGTTTCACAAGCAAGTAAGAGCCACTTAAGACAAGCACTATCTGAGACTATTGATGTTTTTGAGGCCTGAAATGGGAACATCGCTTACATGGCCCAGAATTCATTAATGACTTCTTGCACCCTTTGGTCTCAATATAAAATAAATAACTGCTAGAAATTTAGCAGAAGAAAAGGCAATCCCAGTGGGTTAACCTAGCTTGGTCTCTAAAGTCAAACAAGAAAGCAATAGGATCAAACAGTCTAGTTCTGTCTGAAGACCACATATCCGAAAGTCTCATGCAGTGGATCAGAAAGAAATTTTATAGCCCAGCCCCCAAAGATTTTGACAGACTTCACAACATCCAGGATGGTAAATTTTGCCATCGTAAAATATGACCAATGCTCACGTAGATTAAAACTGCCAGAAAATTGACAGAACTCCAATCCTACCCCTCTCTGTCACTTACCCAACCCTGCAGCTCCAAACTGAAAGAGATCTCCTACACTTTAAATAACAATACTGAAGCCAATTCTATCAATAATAAAACAAGCTCAAATTCCAGCTTTGTGGCCAGAATGGGGTATGCTTACCAAAGTTGCCACTTATTATTTCCTTATTTTAAACCAAAATTACAACTGAAATTTCTACCTATTCTGGCTCCAGCAATTACAAAACCTAAGGATGAAGTGTAGGTGGTTTGACAACAGGGATGAAAATCTTATTAAACCCATTTACCTAATAATGGGTTTAGTAAATGGGCAAAGTAAGATGGAAAATACCCTACCCTGAATCTTCCTCAAACTCACTATTTGCTAGATTTGTTTTAGGTCTTTGTTTTAGTTGAGTAGGAAAGAAAGGATTACAAAAAATGAGAGGTTGGTATCTAAATCTAAATCTATAAAGAATTTCCCAAGATAATTTAATTAATGAAATAATTATCTAAACTGCATGTCAATGGAAAAGAATTCAAACTTTGTAAAATAATTTAAAGAGGTTTATTCTGAGCCAAATATGTGCAACCAAGGCCTGGAAAGCCACACCCAAGAAGCCTTGAGCAAGTGGTCTCCCGGTGGTTGGGTTACAGTTTGGTTTTATACATTTGAGGGAGATAGAAATTACAAGTAAAGTCACAAATCAATACATGAAAGACATACATTGGTTTGGCCCAAAAAGGGTCTAAAGGCTTGGAATGTTTCAAATTAAGATAAGGAAGTCTGTTAATCAGAGACAAGTCACCAGACATATACACAGACTCAAGGGATCTGTTAGGTAAATTGGGGACCTGCAGGTGTGGTTTAGGCTTTATCTTGTATAGCCTTAGGCCTGTTAATGAGGTACAAAGGATATCACCCAGAAGGGAAGCGGACAGGACTAGGAAGGTCTGACCTCCCTTCTCATGGCCACCAACTCAGCTTTACAGTACTTCTAGGGTCACCTTAGCCAAGAGGGGGTCCATTCAGTCAGCTGGGGCGGTTAAGATTTTATTTTAGTTCACATGCACCTATTTTAGAAAATGTTGAAAACTTTTACCTTTCTATAGTTATGTATTAGTTTCGGCATATACCTCAGATGTGTTGTTACTAATGTATAAGTATTAGAATGACCAAATTTTTCTTGAGTCTCAAAACATAAAGCAACTCTCCATGATTTACAAGTTGAAAAAGGAGACAGATTAAGCTGTTGGGATCATAATGGCTGTGCACAATAAACTGTGAAGCCCTTTGCATTTAGCCACTATAAGAGAGTATTAATAGCACCATCCACTGGAAAAGGATAAGCAAGTCCCTTCCTGGAGCCAAGAGAATCACAGATCTTAGATGAAGATGAAAAAGACCCTGAGAGAAAATCTGGTCTAGCTCTTTGCCTTTAGGCAAATAAGCATAGCTGCTTCTCTTACAAAATGGACATTAGAAAATTAAATAACTTTCCTAAGGTCAGAAAGCTAGTAAGTTGTAGAATTACAGCCTTTTACTAGGGGAAGGAACTTGATTGGCCAAATAGTCCCAAGCTTCTGAAGCTCAAAAGCCTCTGAGGCAGAATCAAAAAATCAAGTAGACTTGATAAAAGACGATGGTGAGAACCATAGCAAAGTAGATATTACAAGCTCCATCTAGCGATTTTTCTTTCTTTTTTTTTTTTTTTTTTTTTGGAGAAGAGACACACAAATTTTATTAATGTGTACACAGGGAAAACCACAGAGTGATCACCCACGCCCCCAACAAGGTTCAGAGACTTATATACCATCCTGGCAAAACAGGTTATGGGAGAGGGGAGAAGAGGAATTCTGTTGAGGGGCAATAAAGGATTACTAGGGAGAATGAATAAAGACATAGAGATATTTAAATTCAAGTTTATCGTAACACCAAAGTAAGGTTTGGCAGGCTACCAATTTGCCCTAAAAGATCAGATTCTTGTCTAACTCCTCAGTTTTACAAATAAAATTGTATCCTATGTTGAATTCAGCATAGGATTTAATCAAAAGAGCTCCTTCAACAAAAACAGTGTTGCCATGGGTCAGATTCAAGAGCTAAGGAGAGTTTATTCGGTTAAAGATTAAAGTGGAGATGATTTGCAATAAAGGAAAGCTCCTTTCTCCCTTCTCCCCTCTGGATTTTTCCTTCCAAATGGCTAATGTAACCCAGGCTGAGGCTCATTGCCCTAGAAAACCTGGGCAGGTGATACAGCCAGCTCTGCTCTAGTCCTTAGGTAGAAACTCTTACTCTGCTTGGTTTCTTCTTAATCTTCTGGTAGACCAAGTCTCAACTAGCAATAAAATATCCTTCTGCCAACCACCATTATGTGCACCTCTTTTTCTCTCAAGGATCTCATGAGGAAGATTAGCCACACCTGACCAGATCTGGTGTTCAGGTACACCTGATTCCCAAAGCTGCATCCTTTCCCCTCTCATCATGCCATCTCCCACTTCCTTTCTTCCATCACCCTGACTTGGATAACCACTTGGCTGAATTTAACAATCTAAAAGAAATAAAACATAAACCATCTCCCTTTCTCTAGTCTCTCAATTCTGACACTGATCCCAACCCATACTCATCAGAAGAGCATGAAAATGAAGGAGATGACTGTGTAGGAAATCAGGATGGAAAACAAACAAGCAAGAGCTCAGCTTATCTGGCCACACTGACAGTTTGCACCCCAACAAAGACAGAAGGCCGAGAGCAAGGGGCAGCCCACTAATGAAGTTGACAGAGTTCTGCAGCTAGAGGCATGCATATCACATTTCATTAGCATCCCAAGAATAGATGCAGAATTAATTCACAAAGTTGAAACTAACCTGTGTTCTCCTGGGGATGTTGCAAACTGTTTTCTGCTGAAACCCAAGCAAGTAATTAATCAAAAAACAGTCAAGAGATCTGTGCCTTGCCTAAATTAAAGGTTAATGACATATTTAAGAATTTTTTTCAGATGTCAACAAGTTCTTTCACTAAGTAGGTAACAATTTTATTTACTCTGAAGAGTACGTGACTATTACAAATAGCAGAAAAGTTCAGACAATAAACCTAAGAAACACAATGACTGTGGAAAAATTCTAGCATACAGAGAGGAATGAAATAAAATCACTGTTTTACCTAATACTGCTGAAGAGCGCCGCTGAAGTTCCTCATTAAGCTGTTTTTTATAAGGTGTAGGTGACCTCACAGATTGTGCCCTTGGAGGGAGCTGAGGGCTGGTCCAACTTCCACTCTGAGGCTGCTGCTCCCCCTGACTTCCTTCTGCTCTCTCTGTAGCAAGGGAAACCTTGGTGTTATTTGGAAAACTAACAATCAAGAGTTCAGCAAAGAGAAGGAAGTAGATGAAATTTTTCAGGCAATAATGTATACATGTGTTACATGCATATGTAAAAATTAGGGGGTTAAAAAATTGGGGTTTTTAGGCCTGGCATGGTAGCTCACCCGTATAATTCTATCACTTTGGGAGGCTGAGGTGGGAGGATCACTTGAGGCCAGGAGTTTAAGACCATCCTGAGCAACACAGCAAGACCCCATCTCTACAAAAAATACAAAAATTAGCTGGGCGTGGTGGCCCACATCTCTAGTCCCAGCTACCTGGGAGGCTGAGGCAGGAGGATCGCTTGGGCCCAGGTGTTTGAGGTTGCAGTGAGCTATGATGATGACACCACCACACTCTACCCCAGGCAACAGAGTGAGACCCTGTGTCCAAAAAATTTTTTTAACTTAAAAATTAGGGATTATAAAACAAATTCAAAGAAAGAGGCAAAATTGCAGGCCAATAATCACACCCTTGGTATATGTGATCTTTTTTTTTTTTGTAAAAGTTTTTTTTTTAAAGATCATTGTCTTACAAATGTATCAAGAGGAGTTTTTATAGCACTTTAAACATGACCACTAATAAAATTCCATTACTACTGTTAAAATTTCTACGGAATTAATTAAACTATAATACAGACAAATGAAAGGTGAAAGATACAGGCCATGTTTTTTTAATTCTTTTTCCAGGCAAAAAACATATTACTTAAATAGAGCTCATTAAAAAGGTATCTTTCCATTTGATGTCATTACATGTACACTTTAATCTAATGGGTTTAAGTCAACAAGAGGCCTACCAAGAGCTTCTAATTTTTGAAAAACAAGCCTTTCCTCTCATGTAGTGCTCCTTTTAGTTTCGTTGCTTTAATTAAAATCTTTTGTCCATTAACCCCAAAAGAATAAAGTCCACTCTGTGGACGTAAGGAAGTTGAAGCATATTAAGAAAAAAGAACAACAACAAAACAAAGAGCACTACTTTCTCTTTAAAAGGGGATCGTCTTTTAACATTTAGTTTTCAATTCAGACCTTCAGTTACCAATAATTAATGAGATTACAGTGAAAATTCTAGTTTTCTCTTAAGGCATAAATCCTGGTGACTTATGATTAAAGCTATCAGCTTGTTAATATTTTGCTTTCTTACAAAGATACAGCATGAAAGTTGAACAAGAGAATTTCAGAGACTCAAACCTGTAAGTTTTCTGATCTTTAAGAATAAGTCTTACCTTTGTTAAATCGAAAGAGATTTACAAAAGAACTATAAGCTGATTTAAAAGGAGGGTCGTCCTGATCAGGAGTCAAAGGTTTAAAGTGTGTGAGATGAGACGGACTGGTAGGAGATCGAGGCAAATCATTAGCAGAGTCCAACGTTGGAGAAGTCTTATCATCTGTGGCCATTTCATGAGTCTGGGGGGAAAAAAAAGAAACAAACAAAACACATAAATTTCTCGGGAAGCCCAAAATTTGATTCCAAATAACATCCAAATATCTGAAAAATCCTAATCTGTTAAAATTCAGATCTATGAAAACCAAAGAGTAGAGAAATCTAGTTTAGTATACTCCAAGGCTAGAAAACACTGCTGTCTAGATCATAGGAAGTCTCAATCACCAAAACCTATGATTACATAGTCAACCTAATTTTAAACATTACTATTCAAATTATAGAAAATATTAAAATTAATGAAAATTTAGAAATAAAATATTAATGAGAGTAGGCAGAAAGAAAAAAAGTTTTTTTTTTTGTTTTTTTTTTTGAGACAGAGTCTCACTCTGTTGTCCGGGCTAGAATGCCATGGCATCAGCCTAGCTCACAGCAACCTCAAACTCCTGGGCTCAAGCAATCCTTCTGCCTCAGCCTCCCAAGTAGCTGGGACTACAGGAATGTGCCACCATGCCAGCTAATTTTTTCTATATATTTTCAGTTGTCCAGCTAATTCCTTTCTATTTTTAGTAGAGACAGTGTCTCATTCTTGCTCAGGCTGGTCTTGAACTCCTGATCTCAAGCGATCCTCCCACCTCAGCCTCCCAGAGTGCTAGGATTACAGGTGTGAGCCACCATGCCCGGCCTGAAAAAAAGCATTTTTACATCATTTATATCTCGTTCATTTTAAGACTTTTTGGAAAAAAGAATACTCGATAGTTTTTTAAAGTTATGGGAAAACTGGTTTTACACAAGCATATAAATTCTTAAGTCACATAGTCTTATTTTACTTATATTAACTTTTTATTTTAAAAAATAATGTAAAAAATCAATATTATATTTCCAAAAAAAGGAAATAAAAGTCATCTTTTTTTTTCCAAAACGGGGTCTTGCACTGTTGCCCAGGCTGGAGTGCAGTGGCATAATCATGCAACCTTGAACTAGGTTCAAGCGATCCTTCTGCCTCAGCCTCCCAAATAGCTGGGAATACAAGTGCTTGCCACCACTCTTGGCTCTTTCTTTTACTTTCTGTAGAGATAGTGTCTCACTAAGTTGCCCAGGCAGGTCTCCAACTCCTGGCCTCAAGCAATCCTCCTGCCTCAGCCTCCCAAAGTGCTGGGATCACAGGTGTAAGCCACTGCACCCAGCCAAGTCATTCTTTAATGACATTTCTATATAACCTCAACAATTACCTCAAGCTACGCTTCATCACCTATGACAACTATTTAAATCAACAAGCTGTTTCCCATCATCTTTCCTCCTAGACACATGAACCTGGTTTTTCTTCCCTTTAAGCCTCAACTCTGTACAATGTTCTCAATTTTTTACATTTAACATCCCAACATTAAGATGAAACTCTTCTTACAGGGATTTTTCTCTAAATAACCAAAAATCATAATTCCACCAAAGCAGTAAAGCTAAGCACATCGCCAGATGGAGGTTACTGAAAAGCGCTAATGTCTATTTTCTGCCACACTGATTTATACTTCAAAGAGAAGAATCATACATAACTCTAGTCATTAAAATGCTGTCATTTATAACCTACACATTACAAAGAGGACATTACACTCTTGTAAAGTGCTTTTCACATTCAAAATCATATCTACCATTTTGTTTTATTCTTACAATAATCCTGGAAGGCACGCAGAATTGGGCTCATTACTACATTTTACCTTTGAGGAAACCAAGGTACACTGAAGCTAAAACAACTTTCTTGGGGGTTCACAGTCAGTAGTAGAGCTGTAACTAGACTCCAAGTCTCACCCCCAAATTCTTCTTTAAATTACTTTTGTAGCTCTTCAGACTTCCAATTTGAATTCTCTAACAACTCAAGACTTTGACTAAATAATAATTTAATTGATTAATTAATTAAAACAGAAATGAAATCACTGACTTGAACAGAATTTTGGCAATAAATGGTTATTAGAAGGGATGAGGAGAGGAAAGGGAAAAGAGAAGAGGAAGGGAAAGGAGGAAGAAGGAAGGAGTAGGGAAAGGAAGGTCTCTAATATCATCTTCTATTGGGGAAAGTAATCAGCAATCCTAGTGTCATGACACTCCATATTCCAGCATAAATAAGCTTGCGATTGATCAAGCATAAACTCAAGGCCAGGCATGATGGCTCATACCTGTAATCCTAGCCCTCTGGGAGGCAGAGGCGCAAGGATTGCCTGAGGTCAGGAGTCTGAGACCAGCCTGAGCAAGAGCAAGACCCCTTTTCTACTAAAAATAGAAAAAATTAGCCGGGCATGGTGGTGCCCTCCCAGCTACTCGAAAGGCTGAGGCAGGAGGACCACCTGAGCCCAGGAGTTTGAGACTTCAGTGAGCTAGGCTGACGTCACTGCAGTCTAGCCAGGGGACAGAGAGACACTCTGTCTCAAAAATATATATATGTGTGTGTGTGTGTGTGTGTATATATATAAACTCCTTAAAATAAAGTTTATATATATTATATATAAAAACATATAAACTTTATTTTTACAAAAAAGCACTGGAGAGAAAGGATGTGATGGTGATAACAACCCTCAGAACTTGGAAAACAGCCTACATTCTACTTCTACAAGTCACATCACAAACAGAGATAGTAATCTTCCTGAAGAGTCTTAGAATTACTTCTAAAGGTTATCTAAACACAAAACTTTTCTTTGGCTTTAGATATAGGAAGACAAAAATCTCATGAAAACACTCAGCAAGTATAGCCTCTGACATGCAAATAGAATCACACAGAGTTAATACTAACAATTACATACCTTGTAACTCTTATTCTTTGGCACCTTAACAACTGTGTATAATATAAACTAGGAGTCTTTCCCAAGAAATAATCAGAAGTATTAACCTCCCTATCCAAAGACCTCTAATGCATCACCAATACCTCTTCTCATTTCAAGGCTACTAGTATACACAGACCTACTATACACTACCTTGTTGCTAAAGGCAATCAGAAGGCTAATCAGGTATTAAAATGTAGAAAATAAGCTGACCTACCAGCCAATATCAAAATTTTAGCAGATGGAAAATTCAAGTGTCAGTCTGGTCATTTCTAAGTATGTAAAAGATTTTAAAATACTCAAAATTTATCTAATAATTCAGGACAGCTGAATACTAGGAATGTTAGCAGGAATCAACAAAGTTTTTTTTTTTTCAACTTTTGACTTGACACACCAACAGAAACACTAAAAGAAAACCATGTTCAATATGATCCATAATACTCCTCCCAGAAAGAAGGGGAGGACCCAGGAAATTAGTCTTACTGCATAGAAGAGATTTAACTTACCCAATCTTTGTCACAAAATCAAACCCAAGAGAAAGAAACGAAGAACGTTTTTTGCAAGAATACCGACAGAGCGGCAGTTTTGGAGTACCAAAAAATAAGATTCAAATAAATCAGAAATAAGCACAACACACCAAGCAACTACCTCTATTGTCAAGATTGCACTAACTTTACAGCACAGGATGCACTGACTCAATACTAGACAATATATACACACACCAGATACATAGAAATGACTGCTTTACACAGAATTCTAGTATTTCTCATATTTCTTGAATGTCTTAGGAATAACCTCTGAATTAGACAGAAGACTCACAATTCCCACAAGTATACACCACATTCCATTTTCATTCTTTTGTTAGGAACATTCTAAGCAAAGGGGAAATACTAATTGGGAAATTAAGTCTTCTCCAAACAGATTTTGAAACATAAGTTGAAATGGAATCGCCTCAAATAGCAGAGGCCAGCACTTGAGATGAGCACATATTAGAAACCCCACAGTCGTCGTTTCTGTAGCTCGTTAACTTTCTTTCCCAGCCTACGGATGCACCTCTGACACGCAGACTTAGAGCTCATTCACTCTGAAAAGAAACTGGACTATTCACCGCCAAAATAAGTTTAAGCATAAGGGACGAGAGCGGGGCAAGGGAACTTCAAATGTTTCCAAAGAGAAGAAGAGCCCAACCTAGCTCCCTACCCACTGGCCAGACAAGGGGGAGCCAGGCAATCAGGAGGACCAGCTAATTCTAGTGACAGGTCATCTGCCCTTCCTGGCCCAGCCTCGGCCGCAGCCAGGCCTCAGCCCCCGGTCGTGGAGCCCAGCTCTCGCCTTCGCCTCAGCTTTCCCCCTCCGGCTCTGGCCCGGGAACTCCCCAAACCTGTCTTCTTCCCTTTCTCAGCCCCAGCAGCCGCGCTGCAGACACCTCCCTTACCTGCGCCTTCCGCCCCGACCCCGCTGGCTGCCCTCCACCCCAGCCACCGCTTCACCCGGCTCAGGCCCAGAAAGCCGGCTCCGCAGCGCAGCACTGGGATACTCCAGCCGCCAGCGGCTGTGGCAGGAAGCGAGGCTGCTTACATGGTTGCTGCGGCTTCTCGCTTCCCCCAGAGGCTCCGCCTCCTGTTTCTCCTCCCCTCCAATCCGCAATCTTTCCCGAGGGCCGGCTCCGCCCCCTCGTCCCGGCCAGCGCAACGTTCGGATCTGATGCTCAGGCAGAAAGAGTCCAGCCCAGATAGAGTCGTCCTCACCTTTCGGCGGAGATCAGGCCGCCTCAGCCTTCGTAGAGGAAGCCAGGACCAGGAGGAAGGCGCGCGTGAGCATCACGCGTGACGGGGTCACCGGATGGGTGCGGGCTGGACCGCGGTTACCGTATGTGTTGGATACTTTGGGCACTCATGATATGTTTCCGTGTTCTCACCTCGGCGTTCCTGTGGCCTGACAATTGACTTGTGTGATGCAGAACGGGGGCGTTAAGAGCGAAAATTTTTCAGACTCGCATGACTAACCATACGATATTAAACAAATCGCTAATTTCTTTAGCCCTCAGACGTCTGGTGTGTAAAGTGGAGTTAATAATAGCACACACTTCATAATATTTTTTTGAGGATTTAGTAAATGCACTTAAAGCGATTGGCACAGTTTCGGACCCAGAGTAAGTGATGTTGGGTCTATCGTTAACTTTTTCATCTAGATTCTGTGTTGCAAATACTGATACAAGTAAAGTCACCAGTCCCTCTCTTGCTCAGCCTGGCTAGCATTATTCATCATTTTTGTCCTGCTAAGAGCGCTGTGCAGTTAACTGCAGAAAACATGCCAAAACCTGCTGAACCCAGTTAGGGGGCTCGGCAGGGAGGATGGAAAGGAGAGGAAACCTAAAGGTAGGTGCTATTTTAATTAAATTCTGCGGGTCCTTTTCCTCAAGAGTTTTGTCAAATCTCTACACAGTTTTCTTTGAATTGGCCTTTTCAGCAGCTGGAGAGTATCACTGAAACCTGCTGGTACCAGTACAAAGCCAGGTGACCATCCTCAACTGGGCCCTTCAGCAATCATTCTAGGAGTCTGTAGTCATCTTATTTTTCCATTCCTCATTACTGCTGTGCCAAACCACCACCACCAACCTTGACTGCCATTCTCAGAGGAGAATCTCATCTCATCTTCTACCCAAGTGAAAAAGCCAAGGTTATTTGGGTGCCACGCTTAACAACTGAACGACCCCCACCACGTTTACCTGCATCCGCATCTGCCCTGGCCTATTGCCCTCATCTCTGAAAGGGGCTTTTTCTTCCCCAAATCAATCCTCCTCCTGGCCCCCAGTCCACCCTCTCCTGTCTCTCTGGGAGCTTGCACCATTATCTGCAGCCTCTCCTTTTCCAATGACTCTCCCTCCTCAACCCATAAAGATGCTCAAGTCTCTGCCCTCCAAAAAAAAAGACAAAAGCAAAGAAGCCCCTCCTTATAATTATTCCACCGGTTGTTAATACTTCATAAGCCTACAATAAAGTATAAAATAGACCCATAGACCAGGTGCAGTGGCTCACACCTGTAATCCTAGCACTCTGGGAGGCTGAGGCGGGAGGATTGCTTGAGCTCAGGAGTTCGAGACCAGCCTGAACAAGAGCGAGACCCCGTCTCTATTAAAAACAGAAAAATTAGCCGGGCGTCATGACGCACACCTGTAGTCCCAGCTATTCGGGAGGCTGAGGCAGAAGGATCGCTTGAGCCCAGGAGTTTGAGGTTACTGTGAGTTATGCTGCTGCCATGGCACTCAGGGCAACAGAGTAAGACTCTGTCTCAAAAAAAAAAAAAAAAAAAAATTTAAAATAGACCCAGAGAGCATGTGAACAGAATTGATAGCCCAGCCAAGAAGACCTTTGGTATATATACAATATATAGAAACTCCATGTATGGTAAAAGGAAGCATGCATTCCACAAACATTTTTTGAGTCACTAATTTGACAGGCAATGTGTTAGGTAGGCACTACACTAGGGCTAAAGCTGTGAACATAACACAGTCCATGTCCTTAAGAAGTTTACAGTATAATTAATACCTCTAGTAACTTACAGTTTAATTTCTGTGGAAAGGATGGAAAACCAGGCTTCCATTTTGGGGAAAAAACTCAATTTAGATTCTTACCACATACTAGACATCCAAAATTAATTCCATATGAATTTTCTGTAGAGAGTTTTTTGGGGTTTTTTTAGAGACAGGATCTTGTTCTGTCACCCATGCCGGCGTGCAGTGGCATAATCATAGGACTGTAACCTTGAACTCCCAAGCTCAAGCTATCCTCTTGCCTCAGCCTCCCAAGTAACTGGAACTACAGGAACACGCCACCACACCCAACTTCTTTTTCTATTTTTTGTAGAGAATGGGGTCTTGCTGTGTTACCCAGGCTGGGCTCAAATTCCTGGCCTCAAGCAATCTTCTTGCCTCAGCCTCTAAAAGTGCTGAAATTACAGGCATGAGCCATCACACCTGGTCTAGAGAGATTCTTTGTGTAAATATCTTCCTCAGAAACTTTCATCTGAGCACCAGTTTAGGATTTTTGCTGAGACAATTATTGTTTGGTGGTACTATACTTATGTTCCTCTATATGTATTAGCTGCATTTTACTGAAAATAAATAGCTTTCCTTTCTTTCTTCCTTTACATTAATTATTATCAATGTGGATTCATTTTTTTTCAATGTGTTATAATTCATTACAACCAGTATTCATTTTGATCCTTAAGTTGTCCTTGGTTTGGCCAGTGGGAGCCCCTTCCAGCACTCATTTGACATGCCTGAGTCCATTTGACATGCCTCCATTACTTTTTGAGAACACCCTTACTTCTTTTTATTTTTTTCTCTCCCCTCACTATTTTACTCTCTACTTCTATTAGTTCAACTTTTTTAGATTCCCATGTAAGTGAGCTCATGCAGTATTTGTCTTTCTGTGCCTGGCTTATTTCACTTAACATAATGTCCTCCAGGTTCATCCATGTTGTCACAAAAGGCAGGATTCCCTTCTTTTTTAAGGCTAAATAGTGTTCTATTGTGTGCGTGTGTGTGTGTGTGTGTGTGTGTGTGTGTGTGTGTATACCATATTTTCCTAATCTAATCATCTGTTGATGGACACTTAGGTTAATTCTATATGTTGGCTATTGTAAATTATGCTGCAATAAAGACGGGAGTGCAGATATCCCTTCTTCAAGATTAGTGATTTTATTTCTTTTGGATATGCCAGTGTGATTGCTGGATCACATAAGAGTTCTATTTTTAATTTTTTGAGGAACCTCCATACTGTTTTCCACAATAGCTATACTGATTTACATTCCTACCAACAGTTGTGCAAATGTTCCTTTTTCTCCACATTCTCTTCAACACTTATCTTCTGCCTTTTCAATAATAGCTACTCTAAGAGGTGTGAGGTGATATCTCTCATTGTGGTTTTAATTTACATTTCTGTGAGCCAGGTATGGTGGCTGTGGCACACGCCTGTAGTTCCAGCTACTCAGGAGGCTGATGGGGAAGGATTGCTTGAGCCCAGGAGTTGAGTCCGGCCTGGGCAACATAGCAAGATGCCATCTCTAACATAAATAAATAGATAATTCACATTTCTCTGATAATTAGTGATGTTGAGCAGTTTTTTCATATAGCCATTTATATGTCCTCTTTTGAAAAATGTCTACTCACATCATTTGCCCATTTTATAATCAGATTATTTGTTTTCTTACTATTGAGTTGTTTGAGTTCTTTATCTATTTTGGATATCAGCCCCTTATCAGATGTACAGTTGGCAAATATTTTCTCCATTCTGTAAATTATCTCTTCACTCTGTTATTTCCCTAGCTGTGGAGAAGCTTTTTGGTTTGATGTAGTCCCATTTGTCTATTTTGCTTTGGTTGCCTGTGCTTTTGGGATCATATCCAAAAAAAATCATAGCCCCCAGACCAATAAATCATGCTGCTTTTCCCCTATGTTTTCTTCTGCAGTTTTACAGTTTCAGGTTTTATATTTAAGTCCAATCCATTTTGAGTTGATTTTTGTATGTGGTATGAGATAAGGGTCTATTATTAATTTCAGGCTGGGCGCGGTGGTCACGCCTGTAATCCTAGCACTCTGGGAGGCCAAGGCAGGCGGATCATTTGAGCTCATGAGTTCGAGACCAGCCTGAGCAAGAGCGAGACCCCATCTCTACTAAAAAAATATAGAAAGAAATTAGCTGGACAACTAAAAATATATAGAAAAAATTAGCCAGGCATGGTGGCGCATGCCTGTAGTCCCAGCTACTCGGAAGGCGGAGGCAGGAGGATCACTTGAGCCCAGGAGTTTGAGGTTGCTGTGAGACAGGCTGATGCCACAGCACTCTAGCCCAGGCAACAGAGTGACACTGTCTCAAAAAAATAATAATAATGTTAATAATAATTCCATTCTTCTGCATGTGGATATCCCATTTTCCCAATACTATTTAGTGAAGAGACTGCCCTTTCCCCATTATGTGTTCTTGGCCCTTATTGAAATCAATATTGACTGTTAATGGGTGGATTTATTTTTGGGCTTTTTATTCTGTTCAATTGGTTTATGTATATGTTTTTATGCCTGTACCATGCTATTTTGATTTCTATAGCTGTGTAGTGTATTTTGAAGTCAAGTAGTATCATGACTCTAACTTTGTTCTTTTTGGTCAAGATTGCTATGGCTATTTGGAATCTTTTCTCATTCCTTGCAAATTTTAGGGGTTTTTTTTTTTTTTTCCTTCTCTGTGAAATACGTCATTGGAATTTTGATAGAGATTACATTGAATCTGTAGATCGCTTGTGTAGTATGGACATTTTAACAATACTAATTCTTCCAATCGATAAACATGGGATGTCTTCTGACTTATTTGTCTTCAATTTCTTTCATAAATGTTTTATTTTCAGTGTTCAGGTCTTTCACCTCCTTGGTTACATTTATTCCTATGTATTTTAATATTTTCGTAGCTATTGTAAATGGTATTGTTTTCTTGATTTTTTTTTCAGGTAGTTCGTTGTTAGGATACAGAAACACTACTGATTTTTCTATGTTGATCTTATATCCTGCAACATTACTGAATTCATTTATTCTACTAGCTTTTTGATGGTCTTTAGGGTTTCTATATATAAGATCTTGTCATCTGAAAACAGGGACAAATTAACTTCTTCCTTTAAAATTTGGATGCCTTTTATCCCTGTTTCTTGCCTAATTGCCCTGGCTAGGACTTCTAGTACCACACTGAATAGAAGTGGTGAAAATAGGTCTCCTTATATTGTTCCTGACCTTAGAAGAAAAGCTTTCAGCTTTTCATCAAGTATGATGTTAGGTGTGGGTTTGCCATATGTGGCCTTTATTGCATTGAGGTACATTGCTTCTATACCTAATTTGTTGGAGTTTTTTGGTGCTGTTGTTGTTGTTTCTCTAATCCCATGACAGATTGCTATACCTAATTTGTGGAGAGCACTTCCTTACCTTCTTTTTTTTTTTTAAATTCAGACTTTATTTTTATTTTGCCAGTTTTTCCATTAAAGTCCTCTTTCTGTTCCAAGATCCAACCCAGGGTAACCCACATTGCATATGTTTGTGAGAGTTTCTCAGTCTTTCCTTGTTTTCCATGACCTTGACAGTTTTGAGGAGTTCTGAGTGAGTTTCTGGAATTTACTCATTCCCTCCTCCCCAACTTCCTTACTTTCTGATTCAGTAAGCACATCTTGAACTTTCCCTACCCCAAGCCTAGAATCAATCAGTTCTCTAATGAGCCTTATTTCCCTTTAATAGGGAATGCAAAAATGTTTTTAAAAATTATGAAAATCAATTCTGGCTAGGATGCAGTGAAATTAGCACTTTCTTACACTGCACGTGAAAATATAAATTAGTATATCCCTCCTATAAAATGATTTGGTAGATCTAACAAGCACATTAAAAATGTTTATACTCCTTGATCCAATAATTCCAATTCCAGCAATCTGAAGAACTGATAAGTGTTAAAAAAAAAAGATAAAGATGTTTGTCACAGACATTTACACAATAAAATAAAGAAATAAAAAGGAAACAACCAACACGAACCAATACAAATGACATGAAAGTAACACAATCAAATTCATTCTAACCAACACGAATGACATGGAAGTAATACAAATGATAGACTATTACATAGTCATCAAAAATTATGTTGACTAAGACTTTATAAAGTAATTTTTCTTCACTTCACAATCAACCTTCTTTTTTTTTTTTTTTGAGACAGAGTCTCACTGTGTTGCCCGGGCTAGAGTGCCGTGGTGTCAGCCTAGTTCACAGCAACCTCAAACTCCTGGGCTCAAGTGATCCTCTTGCCTGAGCCTCCCAAGTAGCTGGGACTACAGGCATGCACCACCATTCCCGGCTAATTTTTTCTATATATTTTTAGTTGTCCGATTAATTTCTTTCTATTTTTTTAGTAGAGACGGGGGTCTCGCTCTTGCTCAGGCTGGTTTCGCTCTTGCTCAGGCTGGTTTCGAACTCCTGAGCTCAAACAATCCGCCCGCCTCAGCCTCCCAGGGTGCTAGGATTACAGGTGTGAGCCAGGGTGCCTGGCCTCACAATCGACCTTCTTGAAAAGGTTTCTTGTCTCCCTTTCCGTACTTTCCATACACACTTCAATCCCCTACAGTATGGCTTCTATCAGAATCATTCTCATAGAATCATTCTAATAAAAGTGTACTCAAGAGATCCTCCTACTTGCCAAAATTATTTACAGGCCCTGTCTTTTTTGATCTCTCCATAGCACTCCCTCTTATTTAAAACTTTTTTGTTGGCTGGGCACGGTGGCTCATGCCTGTAATCCTAGCTCTCTGGGAGGCCGAGGCAGGTGGATCATTTGAGCTCAGGAGTTCCAGACCAGCCTAAGCAAGAGCGAGACCCCGTCTCTACTAAAAAAATAGAAAGAAATTAGGGGCAACTAAAAATATATAGAGAAAAAATTAGCCGGGCATGGCGGCACATGCCTGTAGTCCCAGCTACTCGGGAGGCTGAGGCAGAAGGATTGCTTGAGCCCAGGAGTTTGAGGTTGCTGTGAGCTAGGCTGATGCCACGGCACTCCAGCCTGGGCAACATAGTGAGACTCTGTCCCCAAAAAATAAATAAATAAATAAATAAATAAATAAAACTTTTTGGTCTGTTGGCTTCTATGATACCATGCCCTTCTAATTCTTCTACTGCCTCCCAGACTCCTTTGCATTCTCTTTGGGAGGCTCTTTTTCCTCTACCTGGCCCTTAAAGATGTAAATGTCCCTCAAAGTTCTTCCTGAGATAGACTTTTATTCTTACTCTGTAGTCCTAAATGATATATGCTATATGTCTTCGACTACTATCAATCCAGCTGAAGATACCCAGATTTCCCTCTCCAGCCCAGACATGCCTTCTGAACTACAGATACGTGTGGCTAACTGCCTCCTGGACATCTCCACCTTGCTGTTCCACAGGCATCTCAAATTTAACAAATCTTGAATTTAATTCATTATGCTGGCCATCAAATCTGTGACTGTATATATATCCCTTCCTTATTGAAATGTACCCTATTGCCCATACTTCAAATCCAGACATCCTCTTCACTGTTCTCTCTCCCGTATTCTTCATGGACAATCAGTGATCAAGCTCTGTTCATTCTACCTCATTTTTTAGATCATCAAAATGAAAATACAACCACCTTAGAGTATTTTTAAGAATCCTCTGTTATCTGAATGACTATCTCATAATCAAACACTAACAGAAATTGCATGGCCCATGTTTCCATTTGTGTTTACAACAGTATTTGGGGCCAGACAGTATTGAAATATTCAGATTCTTTTATTGGTTAAATGAAAGACAAATGATGTCAAGGTATGTAATAGTAACAAAATAGAGAAGAGTTGTAGGCTAAATAAATCATCACATGGCATCTGGTAGAATAGGCCAGGTAAATTCAAAAGAACCTGCATATAAGCAGTGAGCTTCATATTCACATTTTAAGAAGTAATTTAGTTTCTGGCAAACATCATTTTTTACATTTAATTGATTTGACATTGTTAATGATTATGTGTTGTTTTCTAGTTTTCTTTCTAATCATTTTGTCTATAAATTTATTTTATAGTTATATAAGCAGTATCAGCATAAGGAGCATATATCTAGTTTTGTGCGTATCTACAGTAATATTTTAATATGTCAAGTCTAGGGATCTACCTAAAAAACTTTTTAGCGGGGCCAGGCACGGTGGCTCACGCCTGTAATCCTAGCACTCTGGGAGGCCGAAGCGGACGGATCGTTCTGAGCTCAGGAGTTCGAGACCAGCCTGAGCAAGAAGAGCGAGACCCCCGTCTCTACTAAAAAAAAAGAAAGAAATGATCTGGACAACTGAAAATAGACACATATAAAAATTGGCCAGGCATGGTGGTGTATGCCTGTAGTCCCAGCTACTCGGGAGGCTGAGGCAGTAGAATCCCTTCAGCCCAGGAGTTTGAGGTTGCTGTGAGCTAGGCTGATGCCACAGCACTCACTCTAGCCTGGGCAACAGAGCAGGACTCTGTCTCAAAAAAAAAACTTTTTAGTGGGAAAGGAGTTCCTACATTACTGGCTTAGGAAACTGTATTTAGATGATGAGACTCCCATAAGTGCCACCTTTTCTACCACATTGGCTTAAAGTCAAATTTGCAGCCATCTCCAGCAAGTGTTTAGGATTCAGTGGAGTATATCTTGTGATTAAATTTGCCTTGGTTCTCCGTAGTATCCTACATTTAGTCTTTTTTACCTCATTTTCTTCTATAATCAATGTTTTTTATCATGCTGTATTCTATGTATCTGGATAACTAACTACCCTAAATCCTTTCAGGAACATGAATGGGTATAAATGCTTACTTTTAGCAGTGGGGAAGGGATAATGCAAACCCCATATGATATAGAGTAAAATTTACAATCTCAGGTGACTTAGGGCCTGAGAATCGAGATAAAAATAAAAGCTCATTGACCTCTTTAATCATCTCTACCGGAATAAATGGACGTGGCTGCTAATGTCTCTTAATCCATCTCGAAAACTAAATTGGTAGGTTTCTACTTTCTTCTTTTCTTGGTAAAAATACCAGTGCCCTCTAGCGGCCAAAGTGCACCTTGAGTAGTGCTCTGCATATCAGTTTATCTTCGAAGAGTAATGTAACAATCCAATGCTAGAGATAATTTTTAAAGATAAATTTTGGAGCATTGAATCCTGGGCAGCAATATACAAGTATGCTATTATCCTACAAACCACAATATAAAATACTTTTTTTCAAGTTTTCAAAAGTAAAGAATACACAAAAAAATCATTCTCTGGAGACGGGAATTTTTTTCAAATCCACCGTTTTCTAAGGCTTCACATTTCTAGTCCAGCTTCATTGCTCCCCAGATAATGATCCCTTTCATTATCTTCTAACGCAAATAACGAATGTGGTTTATTTATAGTACGTAGCAGTAATTGGAATTATAGGTACAGAAACCCTAAAGACCTAGTCATTGGTGGCGTGAATTATTTACGATGTCATGCCTGCTTTTGCAACTGTTCCATCCTCTACTTTGTAGCCGCGCCGACGCCCCCAACGCAACCCACGCTCGCCGGGAGCAATCTTTCTTCTGCCAAAGGCACGTTCCAGTCGCGCCAGGAAGGGGACCGCCGACTGCCACCGTCTGTCTGCCCCAGTGCGCCCCACACCCCCGCCTGCAGGTGGCATATGAGTCCCTCCGCTGCCCAGAGTCAGGGCGGAATCCCGGGACCGGATAGCCCCTTCCTCCCGCAGGGGCGCTGGGAAAGCTGCTCCTGGCCCTGCCCCTTACCCTGGTTCCGCCCACCTCGGCGGAGAGGGCGCTCGGCGATTGGCGGCGCGGAGGGGGCGGGGCTCCGGGAGGTGGGCTGAGGGGGCGGTATCTGGGAGGGGACAAAAGCCGGGAAGAGGAGCAGCCCTGATCCTCCCCTCTGGTTCAGGATTTCTGCAGAGGCGGTGTCCGAAGCCAAAGCAGCTTGGGGCCCAGCTGGGACTGCCTGTTTGTGCGCGTGTGAGTTTAAGCGTGAGAGTGGCTGTGGCGCCCCCTGCTCCCCGCCGGCATACCTCCTCCGGCAGGTAACCTCGGGCTCCGAGGGGCGATCTCGGCCCGGACCCCAGCCCCTGGCCCCAGCCCCTGGCTGCTGGGGGAGGCTCTAATTCTGCAGATGGATGGAATGAGGAAGAGGAAGAAAGCTCAGATCTTGGGCATGAGGGAGAAACTTAGCGGCGAGGCCTGGGTGCAAGGAAGGGAACAAATCCAGGTATTGGCCGTGGGAAAAGGAAATGAGGAGGAAAGGGTGCTGGATGCCTGGATGTATAGGAAGGCCCGCTTTGGGGCGCGGGAGGGAGAAATTGGGCGGTGGGGAAGTTGGGTGCAGTGACAAGTGGAAGACCGGGTCTGCACTCAGGGAGGAAACTCGAGCGGTGGGAGGCTGCAAGGACGCGTAGAAGACTGAGTCGTGAGTGTGAGAGCAAGAAAACGTGCGGCAGCTGGGAGCTGAATGCAAAGAAGGGTGTAAGATGAAGACTTGGGCGTGTACAGCGAACTCAGGCGGCGGGGACTCGCAGTGAGGCCGAATGAATGCATCTGCCAAGGAGAGGAGAGCGTGCGAGCTCTGGCGCGGGTCAGAGGAGTGTTCGCTAGGCCGCCGGGGGTGGGGTGGGGCGAGGGGGTGGCAGAGACACCCCGGGCCAGCTCCCGGTGCCAGGGGTTTAAAGGTCCTGGCAGAGGGAAGGGGCGGGCCTGGAGACGTGGAAGGAGGAATTGAGCCAGCTTAGGTTGCAGCCCCCTTGCACAAACGGGCACAGGACGTCTACAGGCCAAGAGCCTGCTGGTCACAACGTCACTCGAGGACTTGCAAACCCCAAGACCCGCTAACGGACAACGAATCAGGGACATGCCCTCGAGTGTGCACACGCGGAGATATTCCTGCTCCCTTGACTTTTATTTGGAAGGTGCCTGCGAACCTGAACTGCCCTTTGCCCTTCTGGATACACTCAGCACCGTACTTTAAACCAGATAAACCGGGCCTCCTTTAAGACTTTCTGTTCCATGTTTTGTTTTAGGAGATAGACGGCATTCAAGTGAGACTGCAAGACTGAGAGGACTTGGGGTGATTAGAAATTGATTCACTGCGAAGGTGAGAATTAGCAATTTCCCACTTTCTGTATACTTGGTTTTGATGTGGCTGTACTGCGTTTAATTGATCTTGGCCAAGGCTCTGCTAGGGAGTGAGTCAGGAATATTTCCAATAATAAGCTGCAACTGCTTCCTTGTTTCTTCTCTGCAAGAGACTATTTTTGCCCAGAAATTATTGCAGTTCATGAGCTCATCAAAAAATATTCTAGCTAAAAACTTGAGGTTGATGAAAATAAAATTAAATTGGGTAAGCAGCTCTTTTTTTTAAAACTATTATTATTCCAGGTTTGTTTTCTGGAATCGCACAAGTGTATCAGCAGATTGGATTCAGCTGTTTTCAGACTAAGTGAACTGGTGATTGTTGGGCTTGGAACAGTCCATCCTTCTACAGTTGGGGTTCAGGCAGAGACAAAATCTGAGGGCAAGGGTAGAGAAGTCAAGTGGGGCCTAAAACCTATCCCTTGAGAATCAACTCCAGAAGAAGTACAATGACACCCTACATTGTAGTAAAAATAAAGCTTCGCTTTTTTAGTTAAAAGGTGGTAAAAATTTCTCAGCTAAGTATTGTGAGGAAAACTTAATATTTCAGATGTGCATTACAAGATTTAGAAAGATTATTGCAGAGAATATGTTTGCTTTAACTGACAAGGAAATAGTGAACTAAAAAAATAGTCACTCAGTCTTGACATTTTATTTATAAAATTTTTTATAAAAACTAGACCTGGAAAGTCTTGACATTTTAAGTTCAAAATATGACCTTCTTTTAACTGTATTTTCCTTCAGTGAAAAATACCCAGGTCATTATGGTTTCATGATACTGTAGGAACATGGCAATGGAAATGTAGTATTGAGGCCAACATAAGTTCACTGCCTCTGTTTTTTTGCTGTGTTTTAAAAATAAGGACAGGTGTGACAGTGGGATGAAGCATGACTGAATCATGTGCTTTAAACTATTCTGTAATTTAGTCTTGAAATTGCCGATGGGAAGTAATTGACATCCATATCAGTCTGTTCATTTCTTTCATTCTAGATAAATTCAAGGTTTCCCAGTAATGGTCTAGGAATTGCAAATTTGGGAAGTGAAAATGGGCCTGGGGGTTGGAAATCTATCCTAGCTTGTCAGAAGAAACTGAGGCTTATTGTCTACTAATCATTACTTTTTTTTATTTAAAGGCCAGCTTACTATAGCTCAGCTTTCCGAGAGAGACTGTTTAGGCCTCTTACCTAATAATTTTTTAGAGTCAGTTCTCCTGATTTTCTCATCCTCAGCTATAATTTAAGTGCATAAAAGCAATTTGCAATTGTGTTGCTGGAAAAAAAGAAGATTCTGTTAGAGCATCATGAGAAGGAACAGATACTTTTAGCATACTCAGGGCTTCCTCTGTCTCTGGGGAACAAGCACAGGACATGGCCTTCTTTGAAGCCTCACAGTTTCACTTCTCCCAAAGACCCACTCTTACCCTTTCTGGGAATCAGATTGATTGGTATTTGTTACCCCCACACCCCATTTCCTTAATGCGATGTCTCTTTACAGAACAATGCCGCTTCCCTAGCCCACCCACCAGCAGCTTAGCCTTGCCTGTGAAAAACCAGAGAAACAGTCCAGGAGTTGGGATACCAAAGAACATGGCAAGGACATGCTTGGATCCTGGGCAGTCGCCCCTCTATATAGATTTCTCTAATTGAGAAAGTGCTTTTGTATTTATCCCCATGTCTCTAGTGTCTGTATTATCACTAGGAAAACCTAGTTCCACCAGGAATTCTTCATCTTTCGCTTTTAGACTTAAAGTTTCCTTGAATATGAGTCATAAGAACCAATTGAATCTCCAAGGCTAGTTATTTTAATGAAAATAGCCTCTCAAAAGAGGGGAAATACTAGCACTCATCATTCTGGTCATCTTGAGGGCCTAGTAAAATGAGGAGTTGAATAGAAGTGTTCAAATTAATATGATAGTGTGGAAATAATCTCATTTCGTAAGAGAATGGTGATTGCATTATTAAGGGCCTGTTACAGGGTCAGGCTCCCTTACACTGCAGCTGGGTGGCCTTGGGAAAGCTATTTTATTTTATTAACAAGGTAAAATGGGAAAATGATTTCCATCTTATAGGATTGTTATTAGGGCTGACTCAGAAACCACGTATGAAACATAACACAATGCTTTATACAGGGAAAGTGCTCGATGGTAAATATAATTGTTAAACTAGCTTTTTATGCAATTATGCTATTATGAATTATTCTTTTAGTAGTCACCAAATTGTTTATATTTTACTTCCACTTTGTAATGAAATAAATGACAAGGTATATATTTTATCTTTTTTTCTTCTTAGGTTTATCGAAGTCAAAATGTCCAGAAAAATCAGTGGTGGTTCCGTGGTAGAGATGCAAGGAGATGAAATGACACGAATCATTTGGGAATTGATTAAAGAAAAACTCATTTTTCCCTATGTGGAATTGGATCTGCATAGGTAAATGAATTACCCCTCCATGTAGCAAACTCAGAAAGCCTAATCTGGCTAGAGCGGTAGTGCACACCTATAGTCCCCACTACTCAAGAAATAAAGGTGGAAGGATCCCTTGAGACCAAGAGTTCAAGTCCAGCC